>PVIH01010475.1:0-75138 GCA_004025045.1 Sigmodon hispidus | reverse complement strand
ACCTTTACTCCTTATTTTAAAAAATCTTTTCTGAGCCTTTACCAACCAGCCCCAGCCTTGCTACTACTTTTACTTTCACTTTTGAGCTCAAGTCTACAATAATTGTTACTTTCACTTTAAGCCAAAATTGGCAACTGCTGTGTTACTTTCACTTTAATCCGAAACTGCTGTGCTACTTTCACTTTGAGCTCAAGGCTGCTGGTGAGCTTGCCATGCGTCCACAGCTGCAAGAGGTTACACCCACTCGTCTGTGAGCTCCCTCTTCTCCGCCTTTACCTACAGGTCGGAGCTACCCGCTAGCGCCAAGAGGTTACCCTCACTCGTTGGTGAGCTTCCTCTTCTCCACCTTATCCTATCTATAGGCTGGAGCTACCCCACTTTCACTGTGGATCCCAACTTACCTGGGACTTACTGGTGCACCCCCCCCCCCGACTGCAGAGAGTTCTGAATCCTGTCGTTCACTGGCGCTTGTTCAGTTCTTATCTTCCCGGATTTCGGCGCCACTTGACGCGCGCAGCCTCGCCAGCAAGGAACACACAACACCGGATCCTTCTCTTTGCAGTTTATTCGGGCCTTTAATTATCTTCTTGTCTCTCACTCACTCACTCTCACTCTCACTCTCAGACATATGACGAACGATCACTCTCTCACACACTCTCTCATGAACGACCCCGGGGGGAAGTCTGCTCGTGGCTAAATACCCTCTGGGCCTCCAATCCCGGTAAGCCACGTGGACATTGCCCATAGGTCCCAAGGCACAGGAAGCAAGCCACCATCCTTGCCTACAGCCAATAAAGAGTTGTTTACTCCCGAGAGCACTCACCATCCCATCAGGAAGGTGGAAGGCGGAAACCAGCGCCACCTTTAGAGCGTGGTACAGCACAGCTCCCTACACTTTCTGGCTTTCTGTTCTTCTGTTCTGGCCACACGAATCCAGTTTTCCCTCTACAAACTGCCATAAATAAGATAATAAAAGTTTGCAAATTTTCTCAGATAAATTAAAATTAAGCTATAGAGTAAAGGCCGACTTTAAAAACAGGCACAACTCATACTAGATCCCTGAGTGCATGATCTGTTTTTTTTTAACCTGACATTGGAGCTAAAACTTAGACCTTGAGAGGAGACCTCAGGCAGACTCCACAGGCAAAAGTTGGCTTTTAAAATACATCACGGGAGAGATACTGCCTGCTGGCAAAAGCTGTCTGGCCAGATACTGCCTTGCTCTTGCTTAGCCTCATAGAGGCAAAGTCAGGCCTCATGCCTTGTCCAGGTCTCCATCAAGGGAATGCTGGTCTAAGTGTCCCCCAACCCCACGTGGCACGGAGACATTATACAGAGATCACTCCCAACTGATCTAAAGTCTGACCATGGGCAGTTAGTACAGCCAAAGCTTCCCTAAGCTGACCACCCTCATTGCAAAGAGGGGGCCTTGAATAGTCATAATAATATCAGGGCAGTCCATCTCCCTGTGGATACTAAAAGCCATATACTCTCAGTCTTGCAAGCAAAGAGCTTTGGAGTCTCACTTCTCTTTCTAGCCTCTCCATTGTCAAGATAAAAAGCAAATAACATTTCACCTAAATTCAGACTGCCAACTGCTCTAGCCACCTCTATTCACCTTGCTATAAGCTTCAACCTGTCAGTTCCAGTCTTCCAGTCTCCCAGGTGGACCACCAAATATAAATCATTTCTCTAAAATCCCCCATCTCTGAGTTTTACATTCCAGCCTGCTTCTAAGATGAAGGTCAACAAACAGCTCCAAGGTGTTTTGGCTCAACCCTCCCCACTTCCATAGTCTCTGCTTCTGGAAAATGAAAACAAAACCCAAGAGCCATTTTCAGAGTCAATACAGGTAAAACAGATACCCCCCCCCCAGGACCAAAACAAACAAAGTCAATACAGGTGAAACAGACCATGTCCTACCCCCTCTCCAAGAACCTTTTTCCATCTCCAGAACTAGCAGAGTACACCACTCCCTATATTATCACTTCTCAAAGTTATCTCACTAACTCATAATTTTTTTCCAAGCTCGAGAAAACAAAATTCATGGCCCTGACTCAGATCTCTGACTCTACAAGCAAAATGAGCTAAAAAATCCAGCAGACATCTCTGTTCCTGTGTCAGCAGGAAGTAGCCATGCAGAGATCACAACAACCATGTCCACTATGTCCATTCCCCCTACCATAAACCTGGTTTTCTTTTTATAATAAACAAAATGGTGAGATGTAAGGATTCCTGGCATTCCAAGTAGCTAAGTGGCTGAGCCAACTCAGGTTAGATGCACCTTATATGGAGGCATGCCCCTGGGTGTGGCTGTGTAAACCCTGAGGCACTGAATACAGAAGCACCTCCCTGGACACATGATGCATACCAAGGCACTCCTTAAACCTGACTACATATATCTATATACACCCCTTTTCTAAAAAGAGACTGTGTACGTGTTCAGCTCTCTCTCTCTGTCTCCTGATCTCCTACTTCTCTACTTCTGCACCCACCTGGGAACTCTCTCTTAAATAAACTCTCATGTGGCCTTGGTAGTGTGTATCTCCTTTCACGCATGAAACTAACACCCCCTTCCCTGTTAAAAGCCATTACCCTAGGGACAGGGAGTAAGTGGATTGGAGAAAGTATGATATTGATATCTAAGAGATGGGTGTACCATGTGATAGTAGACATGTTGATGGGGAAGAAGATTAGGAGAGCCTGTTATGCAGGCTGCTGGAAGATTTCACAGCTGAGCTCTTCATACTATTGTTTTTCATACCATACAGGCATGGACTTAGTGTCTTACTGTCTATTTATATGTTATAAGTTAATTAGTGTCAACAGTCATACATTCCCTTGGGAGAAAAGAACAGCCAGAGCCTCACACGATGCCTCAGAACTATCTGTAACTCCAGGTGCAGGAAAACTTATGTTCTCTTCTGACCTGTGTATGGTGCACAGACACACATGCAGAGAAAATGCCAATGCACAAATAGTTTCTTTAGTTGATTAATGTCCAGAAGCTCTTATTGAAACTATAGTTAATAGATTTTCATTGTTAGAGGTGTTTTGTTGTAGAATATTATTTTAACTAGGCAAATTTGTGTTATATCTGTTCATACTGCAGAATATTTAAGTGTGTAACAGTGTGTTGCATTTGTTTATGCTGCATTTGTTTAATGATTCAAGGATGTGTGTTTTAATTATTAAAAGTTGTGTTGCATTTGTTTCACCTTGCCTGCCTGAGGCACCAAAAAGGTAAACAGTCAGTAGGTAGGCAGGTAAAGGATGAGTAGAACTGTCAGGGAGAGAATAAGTAAGAGGAGAAATCTAGGCTTGAGGAATGAGAACAGAGAACGAAATGAAAGAGGGGGACACACTAGGGATGAGAAGCAAGGCCGCTGCCAGCCAGACACCAGGAGCAGTGAGAGTAAGACATACCCAAGGAAAGAAACTAAAGCGGTGGATAAAGAGAAACAAGTGGATGTAAATTAAAAGAGCCAGCCAGAAACAAGCCCAAGCTAGACTGAGCATTCATAACTAATAAGAAGTCTTCTTGCCATGATTTGGGAGCTGGTTTGTAGCCCAAAAGATAAAACCTGGCACAGTGTTTTAAGGGATTGGTAAAGAAGGGTGGAGATATAGTTCAAGGGCAGAATGCTTGCACAGCATGTTCAATACTTTGGTTTGCTCCCGCATACACAAAAAGTGCTGACCTGATAGTCACATCTTGATGAGATGACTGAAAAAGCCCTTTGCTAAAAACAGGACACCCAGCTGGAGTGTACATTCTGGATCTACCTCTGTAAGAAAGCTGTGACATGGTGTGTGTACCCATACAGAGCTAGAGTATAAATATTGAGGTCTGAATGCTGCTATTATTTTGAAGGAATTTTTTGAGTCTACTTGACCTAGCCTTGCTTCTAAGTACATCTGTATCCAGGTGGCATAGTTACCAGATGAATCTCTACTGGAAGGAGCACATCCTGTTAAGGAAGTGTGCATCCTAGGACAAGAATGAGGAACCTATTGCCCTTCCTGTGTGGCTTCCTACAAAGAAAACAAAGAGACTGTTAGTGTAGGGCAGGAAGCTGGGGCTGTGGGGTCAGATAGGAGCCAGGATTGGGGGAGGTGTGGCTAAGAAAGGATATATTTATCATCCATTCTGCAAATTTTCAAAGGCCCGAATTTCTCAGGATACTAAGCAGCATCCTGCCTTAGAAGCCCCATGGCAAATGGCTGGAGTATGTTTCCAGATGCATTATGTTTTAAAACATCATTGAGATTGAACACTTAATCACAGTGGTTGGGAATAGATTAGCCTTAGACTAAGAGTTCTAGCATCTCATGGGATCTGCTAGGCATACAGATCCTTAAGGTCCTATCATTTGTTTTAATAAGAACTTCAGGCAGTTCTTAGAGCATGTGTAAATTTGAGATTAGCAGCCCACCTAGGTCAACTTAATGGCTGAGACAAAAACATGGTGATGAAAGACAAAGAAGTGAAAATTTCATTCCATTTGCACTGTTTATGGCTGCGGTTCACCCTGGAACTCAAATATAATGGAAAAGAGCCTCTTACTTTGCTTCCTTTTTCATCTTTGATATTTATTCTTGATTTGTGTGTACATTGGCAGTGAGTGCAATTGTACATCCATGCATGTGGAGGTCAGAGGTCAACCTTGGGTGCTCTGTGCTGACCACCTTGGTGTCTCTCTTACCTGGAACTGACTGATTAGACATGCTGGCTGCTCAGGGAGCCCAGGGATTTTGTGCTGGGACAACAGGCATGTTCCTTCAAGCCAGGCCTTTCACTGGGCTCAGGTCCTCAATGCTTGCATGACAAGTACTTTACACTGAGCCATTCCCACAACCTGTCATCCTTGATGTTCTTAAACTTTATATACGCAATGGCTTCAGCAGCCCCTGTCTCCCCCAGACCATGTGTGGTGCATGAAACCTACACAGCAGCTTGGAGAAACACTATGATCCACTTCCAAGGTGGGAGTGTAAGGACCTGGATTCATTTGCACATTGATACCTGGGGGCAGGGCCTAGGTCTGCGAGTGAACTCCCACAGCAGCCAATGGGTTCAAAGGTTGGATACACGCCAGAAAATGGCTGCTGCACCTTACCCTTTTGCACAATCCTGGAACGACACGGTGTGCTGCATCTTGATTACATCTTTAAAGACCCCTGCCCGTCAGGGCAGCAATTGACCTGGGTTCCCACCGAATCTGTATATAACAATAAAATCCTCACTCTTTACAGTGTGTCCAGCCTCCCTCATGGCAAGCTTGGAAATTCTTACATGTGGGCATAACAGGAGGTGATTTATTTAATTATAATTTTACCCTTGGGAATTCCAAACTATAAATGTTTTCATGAATTTCCAAGATTCTGTACAAATTTGAATTTTAATTACTAGTACTGACGTACCAGCTGTTTGCTATTCTCTGGGAAATCATGCAGAGATGCTGGGAATAAAAATATCTGGGACATCATGAACACTCTTTCTGGATTTAAAATGTCCCAGAAGGTTGCTTCACTGCAATAGAGTAACACAAACCTGATGCCTCTAGGTGAAATTCTCAATTAGTTTCATATGATAGTGTATTTTGATCATATTTACCCCCACTTCTCCCAGTGACTCCTCCCATATCTATGTCTGTTTCTTCTCAACTTTATGTCCTCATTAAAGTCACCTAGGCCAGTTTGTGTTTTTCACATACTCACGGTGTAGGGCTGTCTAGTGGAGTGAGGTTGGCCTTCTAGAGAGCCACACTTTTAAAGAAGGCTGACTTTCCGTTCTACCAGAGCCATCAAGTTCCAATGGCTTCTAAGGGTGGGGGAATAGGGGCACTTGTAAGTCCCAGCTTCAAGCTGGATGTTTAGGTACTTACTTGACCTTGTGCAAGCAACCAAAGCTGCTGTGAGTTTATAGCACAGCTGTCCTGTTACATCTAGAAGATACTTGTTAAGATCTGGTCTTCCCTGACTTTTGACTTTTAGGATCTTTCTGCCTCTTATTCAGCTGTGCTCTTCAGTTCAGTCTTAAGGATTTTGCAGTTCTGGATTGTTTTCTGATTAGTTTTTTAGAAAGCCTACTTTTGTAGTTTCAAGGTTGTATGGCAAAGCTTCCCATTGGAAAAAGGCAACCTGAGAAATGCTGCCTGAGTGTGACTTTCCATGTGGGCTCTAAGCCACATGCCAGAAACTCTGAGGCCATGGTCAGGGCAGAAATGGACTAAGGGACTTGGGCTTTTCTCTATGAAAAAGTGTCAGAAGGAATTATGGTGTCTAGCTTCTGAAAACAGTCAGGAACAGGAAAGTCCTGGAGTCGTTTTCTTTGCTCAGTTCTTGGAGCTGCCAGCAGTTTCTGCTCCTCTCTGCCAGGCTCTAGTCACAGCTTCTTCAAATTGGGTCAAGTTCAGTCCCTGCATGTCCTGTGTCACCTGCTGGGTTGATGACCTCTACACAAGTATCTGACCCATGGTGTGTGTGGTTTTGGGGGTGGGTGAGTAATATGTCCAGGCAAGAACAGGCTAAGCTCATCTTAGAAGCTGCTCTAAATTGTGCTCCGCCATGGAGCCCATGCTTTCTCCTGGGGATGGTGGATTTAGAGATAGCAAGCTCACCTATGCCCTAGAGATGGTCCTTCAGGAGAGGCTCCTTGCTATACTTTGTTGCTGGTATTTGCAGGATCTATAAAGAGTCTCACCCTTCTGCTCATCAGACGCTTGACTTCTCCATTCAGACCACAACAGAACCCCCCACTCCAGGAATCTGAAGAAAAGACCACCAGCCCCCAGCCCCTTTCTGTCCCTTCTGAGGAGGCTACTACATTTCACTCTCTTACTGCCTACTTCGTGTTCTCAAGTCCTTTGATCCTTGCCTCAAGCTAGGGAACAGCCATGTGCCTTGCTTTAGGGAACAGAATCACCCTATGCTTTGCTGAAAAGCACATTGCAGAGCATTTAGTTTCTCTTTTTTGTTTTTATTTTATTATTATTATTATTATTAGATTTTCTGTAGTCCAGGCTGGCCTAGAAATCATTATGTAGCCCAGGCTGGCCTAGAAATCATTATGTAGCCCAGGCTGGCCTAGAAATCATTATGTAGCCCAGGCTAGCCTGTGTGGTAATCCTCTTGCCTCAACTTCACAAGTGCTGGAATTAAAGGCATCAGCCACCACATGCCTTTTTCCATGCTGTTTTTTATAATAATAGGCATATGTTTGATTGCAGATTGACATTTTTATCAGTGTTTCTTAAATTGTGCAAGATGACTTAAAGTAAATTATGACAATATTAAGTTTATTTTAGGTCTTTTGTACTTTAATGTATGGCAGAAAAAACAACTTAGCAAATATAACCTATGATTTTATGTTTCTTATTTCCTGAGTTGGAGAAAGTTGAACAATTCAATTACTAAGTGAATTTAGAAAGTGAGTATTAGCAGAGGACAAAGGCGGCAGACTCTTGAGAGTGGGAAAGTGTGGCTGACATTTGGGAAATGCTGTCTTAATCACACTCTCAAGGCTATCCAATTTTAACTGCTCTTTGAGATGTGTTTTTATTTATATGACTGTGGGTGTGCACCTGTGAGTGCAAGTGCCTCTGCGGTCCCAAGGAGGGCCTGGGGCCATTTGGATCTGGAGTTGAAGGCTATTGTGAGCTCCTCTTATGGGTGCTGGGAACAAACTGGGTCCCCTGGAAGCCCTGCAAGCACTGGACCCCTCAGCCGCCTCTCCAGCCTCTAAGGGTCTTTAAAACAATAGGTCAAATAAATTATGAAGTTTTAAACACTATGCTGTGTTAGAAGAAAATAGCTTTCTTCATTGGCATCCGATTCCCCTTCAAAATGATGCATGTGTTTCTTTTCAGTTGTTTTTTTCATGTTTTTATTAATTTATACTGATGTAGATACTAAATCATATCACGTATATTTCCAACATAATATTTTTATTGATTACTTGTAAATTTCACGTCATGTGGGGGCTGGAGAGATGGCTCAGCGGTTAAGAGCACCGTCTGCTCTTCCAGAGGACCCGGGTTCGATTCCCAGCACCCACATGGCAGCTAACAACTGTCTGTAGTTCCAGTTCCAGGCAAAACACCAAGGCAAATAAATAAATAAAGTTTAAAAAAAAAAAAAAAAATTTCACGTCATGTTCCCCAATCACACTTCACAGTCTTCCCATGCGCCCCCCCCTTTGTGGCTTCCTTTTTAGGCTGTTACTTTAGGCATGTTGGGATGTAGAGGTTGTCACAGAAGCCTTCCACATCCCTTTTTCCAAATCATGCATCTGCAGTCATTGATACCACTGAGAAAGTAGTGTGTCTCTTTTAAACATTCCATAAAAACATAAGCTGACAGCAGCAGTGTGTGTGTTTGCATGCTATATCAACGCCTTGCTCCTATCTGAAGGACAAGGAAGAGAACCCACTGCAGCCTCTGTTGAAATAGCTGCTCCCTGCCCTCTCCCTGCACATAATCACACCCCACAGGATTTTTCCTCTGAGGCAGTAGTTCTCATCCTGTGGGTCACATCCCTTAGGAGTCGATTAACCCTCTTACAGGGGTCACCAAAAACTTTCAAAAAACACAGATATGTACATTACAATTTACAACAGTAGCAAAATTACAGTTATGCAGTAGAGATGAAGTAATTTTATGTTGGGGGTCACCATAACACGAGGAACTGTGTTAAAGGGTCTCAGCATTAGGAAGGCTGAGAGCCACTGCTCTAAGGTCTGGTGGCTTCAGTCTATCCACAGAACTACACAATTCCTACTGTAAGCTGAGAACACTTTTATGACCCCAGAAGCAGTCTCTGTAGCCTGTCACATTGCCCTCTCTCCTAGTGCATATCGTCTGTTCAGTCTGCATCCTGTCACTGTGGATTTGCTGTTGTGGGCATCTGAGTAGCAGAATTAGACAGGACATGGCCTTTGTGTCTTACTTTGCTCTTACCACAAAGCCTCCAAGGTTTATTCATTTTGAACAACCATCAGCACTTAGGGGGTTTTGCTTGTTTCTTCTTTGATTTTTTTTGAGACAGGGTTTCTCTATGTAGTCCTGGTTGCCCTAGACCTTACTCTATAGACCAGGCTGACCTCACATACCTGTCTCTGCCTCCTGAGTGCTGGTATTAAAAGGCATACATCACCACTGTCCAGCTTCAAAGTATTTTTTGTATTTTTAGTGATTTATTTATTTTTATGTATATAATGCTCTATCTGCATATATACTTGCATATCAGAAGAGGGTATCAGATCCCATAATAGATGGCTGTGTGCCACCATGTGGTTGCTGAGAATTGAACTCAGGCTTCAAGTTGAAGAACAGCCAATGCTCTTAACCACTGAGCCATTTCTTTAGTGCCCAGCACTTTGATTTTTATGTCTGGATAATTCTCTATTGTGCATTTTGAACACACTTTACATAACCATTATCAGATGATGAACATTTGGGTAGGGTTTTCTTGTTTTAAAACAAATATATTGGGGGCTTCTCCACCAGGGGATTTCATAAATGTGTTTTTAGAGGAGCTTGTGTTGGGAGGAGGAACTGGCATTTGAATCCCTAACTTTGAATTTTTGCTAATAAAATATGTTCTAAGAGCTGAAGTAACTGTTATCACCATGTAACGGAAGCTGTCACTAACACTGGAAATATTTCCATGTTCTGCTCCTTGTTCAGTTTCACAGTTAGCTGCGTTTAAAATGGAATTTCTCAGCATTCTTGAAGAGGTGATTTTACTGAAGAAGCTGATAATTCTGTCTATATTCATAATTCTATTCCAATCTCTTTGTTTTTACTGTGCTGATTTTGTAACCTAACCATATTCATTGCTCTAGACCTGTTTCCAGTATGAATATTTATAGACAAAAAATAAATTACATTAGATGTTCTGATATAGTTTTTAGTGTTTGTTCATTTTTATCTATTATCACAAAACTCTATGGGTGGGCTGATAAATCTTTAACTGTCAAGTCAGTTCTTTCATTTTTGAAGCTTCATTAATTGAATTATATCCACAGAAATCTTTAGTGGCTGTTGATTGTGGGTCTCTGTTGGCAGAGCGCTTCAAAGGTACCCTGTCTTGGTGCTGGTCTCAGCACTGGGTTTACTGCTGTGCCCTGGGATGGATGACTTAGGCTCTGAGGCTTTCAGAGTGTCCTGAAAACTGGGGTGGTGATGGGGAGAACTAGGGTGATTTTCCTGCTGAAGAAATTTGAGCAACCTCTTTGGCAACTCAGAACTCCCTTGTGGAAACTGGATTCACCCTTTGCATTGGCATCAGGCAGCAAAGCTTTACCTGTACTAGTTAGAATTGTACTAAAAATGGATTTGTTTACCAATTTTTCCATTCTTCAACACCATTGCACCATCATCTGACTCCTAGAGTGCCTATTTTTAGTGTCTGGTAATAAGAATATGTTGTGACTTGTGTTCTGCCCTGTTGGGATGCATGAAATGTCACATGACAGTCTGTGTTAGGTGCTCAGTTCCCTAGTGGAATGTCAGCTGAAACATGCTGTTTGGTGGATACAATGTTGCATAGTGAAATTTTACTAGATTACAATTAAAACACACTTTTTGTCTGATGGGACTGAGGTTTTATTTCAGGTGTGTACCAGTGTGATGTTTCTGGTGGTAGACAGCAGGTGTGGTGTTGGATAGAAGGGAAGTCAATATTTCAGGTGTGTACCAGTTTGATGTTCCTGGTGATGGACAGCAGGTGTGGTGTTGGATAGAAGGGAAGTCAAAGACAGTGACTGTTTGTATGCCTTTCAGAGGTGCAAGGCTGAACTTGTGACTGTGTTACAGGACTGCATCATCACAGCACTGGGAAATTGTGCCACCTGGGTGAAGGGAAAGCAACATCTTAGTCTCCAGTGAAGTAAAAGAAAGGACAATATTGCATGAATTATACTTGGTATTATAATAAAAACCTGGAGCCAGATATTGAGGAAAAGCTGAAAGGTCAGAGAGACAGAGGAACAAGCTATAGTCACTTTTCATCTAGCCAACTCCTTAGGCCTGTCTTCTCAAATCCTCGGACTGAGTGCTTCTGAGTCCTCATCCAAAAAGGAAGAGTGGTTCAGGCAAAAGGCTGAGCCTGGGAGCAGAGGCATGTGGAGCATGAGGTCCCAAGTACTGGGATTAAAGGTGAATGCTACCACTCACTTCCTAATTTTTATGGCTAACTGTGGCTGGCTCTGCCCTCTGATCTTCAGGAAACTTTATTAGATACATAATATATCACCATAGGACAAGATATTGAAGATGAGTGAGTGATGTAGGATGTCTTTTTGTATATGTGAATTACCATTTGATAATAAAGAAACCGTTTTGGCCTATGGCAAGCCATCTTAGAAGCAGACAGGAAATCTGAGCATAGATAAAGGGGAAGGAGTGTGGAGTCAGAGAGAGACACTGTGAGGTGCCGCCCAAGGAAGAAAGATATAAAGAAACACAGGTAAAGCCATTACCACATGACAAAACATAGATTAATGAAAATAGATTAAATTGAAAGAGTTAGCTGATAATTAGCCTGAGCCATAAATCAAACCGTTTGTAATTAATATAAGCCTTTGTGTAATTATTTTATAAGCAACTGTGAGGACCGCAGGTAGGAAAATTCCTCTGACTGTAAGACTGGATGGGCCAGAAACTCTGGCTACAGGTGAGATGACAATATGATTTATGCCTGCATCTCAGATCATCATAAAATTTAGTCTCACCCCACAGCCAAACATTAGGTGGAGAGAGGGCCCAGGTTGTAGGTCTCCATCAGGTCCCTCCCCTGGAGCTCAGGGAACTATGAGGAAAATGGAGAGGAAATTGTAGGAGCCAACGGGGTTGAGGATGCCAGGAGAATGTGGCCCACAGTATCACGTAAGCAGACCCATAGGGACAACCATAGTACTTCCATACAGCCAGGAAGTAGCCTACATGGGTCTGAGCTAGGCTGTCTACATATATGTTACGGTTGTTAGCTTGGTGTTTTTGTGGAACCCCTAACAGTGGGAACTGGGGCTGTCTCTGACTCTTTTGCCTGCTCTTAGGACCCTTTTCTTCCTGCTAAGTTGCTTCACCTAGCTTTGATATAAAGGCCTTGCAGTATCTTGTTATGCTGTATTTGGATGATATCCCTGGAGAACTGATCTTTTCTGAAGGGAAACAGAGTAGGAGTGGATCTGGGGAAGAGGGAAGGTGATGGAGAAGGGCTGAGAGGAGGGAGGGGAAGCTGTGGTCAGGATGGACTGTCTAAGAGAAGAATAACATTTTATATATTATATATAACATATTAAAAATATAAGTAAATATATAATAATACTGTATACTCAGTCTCACAGAGCTGAGGTATCCTTTCTAGGTGTGTGTTCACTCTGGCTAGCTCTATCTTCCAGAGTGCCAGAGACCCCTCTGACCACACCTTACTGATCTGACTCCTCCACTCCAGTAGGAGCAGGTCCAGCACCCTTCTTCTCACATCAGAACTGCCTCCTTCATGCTTCTCTCTGTTCCTAAGGGTAGATACAGGTTGCCCATCTTTCATTAACTTTTGCCTTGATTTGATCGGAGGTCGTGTTTGCAGACTGTAAGCAGAGTTTCCCCATTCCAGCAGCTGCTTCCAAATGACCACACAGAAGTTTATGTTCATTATAAATGCTCAGGTTATATCTTAGCCTTGTTACTAACTAACTCTTACATTTAAATTAACCCATATTTTCTGTTTTGCCATGTGGCTTGGTACCTTTTCTCAGTACAGTCCACCATCCACTCTCTTACTCTGCCTGCCCTCATCGCAGCATCTTCAGTGGGCTTGTCCCACCTAACCCTGACCCCGACCCCGACCCCGACCCCGACCCTAACCCCTAACCCTGACCCCGACCCTGACCCTGACCCTGACCCTGACCCTGACCCTGACCCTGACCCTGACCCTAACCCTAACCCTAACCCTAACCCTAACCCTTGCTATAGGCCAATCAGCTTCTTTACTGGCCAGTGAGAGTAAGGTATATTCATAGCGTACAGAAGGATTATTCCACAGCATTTTTCCCATTTGTCTAATTAAAAAGGAAGATTTAAAGCTTAACATAGCAAAACTATGACAAAACAGTTATTAAATAAGAATTACATTTACAACATTCAGTCTATTTGTATTTGGCAAAATTAGAGAAAATACTCAACTACCTATGCTGTCTTGGTTAATTTAAAGTTTTATATCTAATTTTATTTTTATCATAACTAAGGAAAAGTGTAAGTTTAACTATTTAGTCTTTAACGCTATCAAACACTCCAGAAGGATGAAATGTGACCTGATGCCAAGGACGATTGGGCTTCCTGGCCAGTCACCCAAAGTTTCTCTGTAATGTTAGGACATCCAACTCTGGCCTACAGGCCTGGCATATCTGAAGGACTTTCTTGTAAAGCTGAGAATTTTGAAGGACTATCAAACCTTCTCTTGGTAAAGTTTAGCAGTCACCTTTTTTGCATCTTGCTGGTTCAGTTTGGACACTACACTGTCAGCAATTGAGGCAAGAGCAGTTTCTTTGCCCTCCTATCTGGCTTTTACCATAAAGGAAACAAACTCCATATGCAGTTTCTCTGATGCCCATCATCTTCTCTGAAGTAGATTGGTGCTGCCAGGAGCAGATGTGTCTCTTTGTCTCTTTGTCATGAAAAGCCTTAGGTTATTAAACATACAAAATGCCATATTTTGTAGGTCTTCGAAGTGTGTGAAGACCATTATCTATCTATCTAAATAAATCTATGTGTGACCTTGAAAATGTATCTAACATGACTATAAGTTTATTATAGATGCTGTTCATCTGTTTTTCTTAATTATACATTACATTTTTAAAAGAGTTGCAGAAGCACAACAACCCATGCATAAAGACAGTATAACAAAATTAACTTTAAATTTGTAAATGTATACAAATGTAAAATAGTTAAGATTAATAGTTGTCTTTTTGGATTCAAGTGGATTCAATAACCTTCCCTTTTATCCTGTCATTTCTATATGCTCCCCCTTTTTAGAATGAGATCCCTGAACCTAATCTGCTTTATTCAGCTTTTTTTGTGAACATTACCAAAAACAATTTGTAACTAACTCTCCTTAAATGATAATAAACATCCATAACCCACTTTGGGGGAATGTGAGCATAGTTCTCTAGACTACTACTTGTTTTTTTGGAGGCACTGCTAATCTTTAGAGGAACCTGAGAAAATTTAGGATAGTTGTTAAGTCTTGGCTATAGTATTCAGCCAAGAATCATCTCAGTCAGCAGCCTGCAAGCTGTTCTGGATGCTGGATCACCTAGACCATCCATTTTCACTGGTGTCTGGTCCCCTTGTTCAGAAAAGACATAAACTTTTAAAGAAAGGTAACATACATCTCTGCACTAATACAAGTATAGACTGTACATTGTAAACAAGTCAGCCAAAGATTTGTTTTTATGTGTTTGAGCAGATAAAATATATATCATGTGTCTTGTAATTCTTTATTTCTGTAGTCAGGATTTCAGGAGGTCTTCCTTGGTCAAACCTGATTTTTTTTTGACCCAGAATGAATCCACAACCTCTCATTTCCTGTGGAAATAAAAGCATAACCTCTCTCCCAAAGTAGCACATCTTTTGTCTTCAACTCTGAAGTCAAGATATCTTTAAAATATATAGGTTGGTTGAATTTAAGTTTTCATAATCCAGTGTTTCTTAGCAGCCAAATAATTCAGAAACACGATAACTTACAGGATCCAGACTCTGTGTATTTCCCATCTTTACATGTCTAAAAAGTATTACTTTATTTTCTTTTTAAGAAATTTATTATTTTGGAAATGTATTTTGTAAAATCTAAGACAGCATATACTATTTCTCTTTTCTCTCCAAAGCCTTTGTACATTTTTTTTAACACACTGTAACACACTTAGAAGTTTTTGTTTTGTTTTGTCTGAATCTGGTTTTTCTGCATATCTGTAATCCTTTTCTGTCTTCATGAGGGAAAATTTAAACTACTATGTAACTTAGATCATGCTGGCAGCTGACTCCTCTCCCTTGGTTCCCGAAGAGCCTAGTTTTATGGTGGAGGTATATCAGCTCTGGGAGCTGTTTACCTTCAACTCTAGAAAGTTTCTGAATTCCTGTTGCCACTGAGTAGCATGCCTCTTGCTGCTTATAAACTCCATTTAAATGTTTGGTAGCAGGTCCTTTGAAAAGAAACACAAGGTTGTTGCCACTAGCACTGAGCCAGGGAAGCCATCTCTTAATGGAGCCGCACGTCTGCTAGCTACCATCAAACAGCCCAGCAGAGAGATGGCCCATGTTTATCTCTATTTGTGTGTGTGTGTGTGTGTGTGTGTGTGTGTGTGTGTGTGTGTTTAGAATTCTGTCCCAAACTCTCTCAGGTTTTATGTGGATATAGTTGTGCTTCCTTGGAATGCTATTTGTAGGCAGAGTTTTCCTGTCTCAGTAGCTGCTTCCAAATTACCACACAGAGACTTATATTAATTATAAAAGCTTGGCTGTTAGCTCAGACTTGTTACTAGCTAACTCTTACATTTAATTAACCCATATTTCCAATCTGGACTTTGTCACATGGCTTGGTACCTTTTCCTAGTACAGTGTGCCCATATTTCTCTCTCTGCATCTGCCTTTTTTCATCCCAGTATCCTCAATTTGATTGTCCTGTGTAACTTTATTTTGTCTTGCTATAGGCCAGTCATCTTCCTTATTAACCAATGAGAGTAATACATATTCAGTGTACAGAAAGTTTATTCCGTAGCAGGAGACTTTAGGGCTAACAAAGGTAGAGTCATTTAAAAATCTGAAGCTTTTGCAGTTGTGTTTACCAATTCTGAACTGAGGTAATAGCTGTTCAGACTGTATCAGGATATCAAAATGGGCTTCTGTGTCATGCTGAACATGGATCTCAGCAGGCCCTTCCTACCATAGCCCCTGGAAACCCTTCCTATCACAAGTATGTGGTCTTCATTGCCCAAGTCCTTCATGTAGGGTGGTTTTCTATTTTAACATTTTCTTAAAGGCCAGGCATGGCAGTGCACGCTTACAGTTCCAGCTCTTAGAAGGCAGAGATGGAAGAAGTTCAAGATGGTCTTTTACTGCAGGCTAGCCTACACAACAACAGCGACGGCAAAAGGAACTGGGGATGTGGCTCAGTTGGCTGAGTGCTTACAAGCATTCCTACAACCCTGATTTAAATTCTCAGGACTGCACAAACCAGGTATGGGGCCCATGCTTGTAATCCCAGCACTGGGGAAGTAGAGGAGGATGATCAGACCTTGAAGGTCATGAGCTCGTGTTGCCTGCATCAGTTTAGTTATCAGCCGTGTGACCTCCGTGCTATGGTTCTCATACGTGTAAGACTAACGGTAGTACTGAAGTTGTAGCTGCAGTGAAAGCTAAATGATTAGAGCAAAGCCTGGTACCTAACTGAGGGTGAACGGCCACAGTTATTAGTGCTTTTAAGAGGAAAGTTTACCAGAGAGAAAGTGTTCCTGTGTTGGTTCCAAAAGACAGGATCATGGCTGGAGGACCCTAACCCTAACCCTAACCCTGGTACATTCAAGTAAATGGTTATTCAGTCAGGCTTTAACTGTCAAAGTTTGTATTTTTTCTTTAAAATAAGGTAATAAATTCTTCCTCTTCCTTCTTGTGAAACAGAACTGATGTGCTTGAGGGGTCTTAGCCTTAAGGGTTTGGAGGAGGAAAGACTGGGCACAGGCTGAAATCTAAGAAAATGTTAAAATAGCACTAGTATAGAACAGCCCCTAAATTTTTATGGCTTAATAAAAAAAAAAAATCACAGCCAGACAACCTAAGTTCCATCTCTAGGACCCACATGGTAGGAGGAAGGGACCCCAAAACTTACCTTCCAACTTCTGCAAACAACAATTAGTAAAGGTTTTTAAGCCATGTGTTGTGCTTGGTGCATATGCCCCAGAGTTCAGCTGGAACATGTAGTCAGTTGTGCCATACTTCTGTTTACCTTAAAAGGAGAGCCCTGCAGAGGGGTCATGCTCCATCAGTTGCATGCCAGGTCTTGAATTTCATAACTTTTTCTTCCAAATTAGCACCTTAAGAAATTAGAAGAGTCCCGGAGGCAGGCCTTGTGGGGAGGAAGAACTGGTGATAGATGGTGGTCTTCAGCGTCAGCAGGCTTCATATGGGAAGCCAAAGGAGAATTTAAAAGTTGATAGTTGATTAGATTGAGCTGTGGAAGAGGGAGGGGATGTGGTAAGTAAGACAAGTATGTTTTACCAGCCTAAGAAGCAGATTCCAGGACAGAAATCTGGAAGCTGCCAGGTTTGAGGGGATTATAAAATATTCCTGGGGTACCCTGGGTGCAGCCTCTGGTGCTGCAGCTCCTTGAGTGCTGTGATTATGGGTGTGTGCTGTTGTGCCTGGGTCATAAGTATTAAAGTGGGAAGAGAGTTAGTAAAGGGGCAGCATCTTTCTCCTTCTCAGCTTTCTTCCCCCTCCATGGTCCTGAGACCAGCCCTTGGTTCTCTTTGCTTCTGCTCTGGCCAGTCATGAGCTGCTGTTTGGGTTTCCATGTGACTTTCATACAGGCAGGTATTCCTGGACACCTTAGGATGACATACAGTGGAGGATTGGGTATAATGGGTAAGAAAGAACATTATGGAGTCTGGTGCTTGACTCAAATTCTCATGATCATGGGCCTGTGTATCCAGGTACTCACCTTTCCCTTGCCAGTGAAAAGGTTCTAGTAAAAATATTAGGGACTTCAGAAGATAAGAAATGTGCTGGATGCACCCTAAATACTCTGTAAGCAGATTATCTATAATAGCTGGTTTCTGTGCTCTTTGCTAGGTTTGGCATCTTTCTTTTTTTCTATAGGTTCACTTTGTGTCTTAACTGACAAATCAAATTGTCTGGATAAGGGGGAGTTTGCTAAAATATTGTGCATTTTGCAGTGACATAGCCTGGGAGAGGAAGAGGCAAACTTACTGCAAGAGGTGCGGCTACTGTCATATTTTGTGGATATGTCTTTAAAAAATTTTATATTTAAAATGATTTTCTAATTTTATAATATAGATATTTCATGTGAAATATTAGAAACTGTGGTGGCTTGAGAGAAAATGACCCTCAAAGGAAGTGGTACTATTAGGAGGTGTGGCCTTGTTGGAGGAAGTGTGTCACTGTGTGGGGGAGGACTTTGAGGTCTCTTTTGCTCAAGCTTCCCTCAGTGTGACAGTCAGTTGACTTCCTGTTGCCTGCAATGTGTAGCACTCTCTGCGTCAGCACCATGTCTGCCTGCATGTCACCATGTTCCTCATCATGATGATAATGGACTGAACCTCTGAAACTGTAAGCAAGCTGCCTCAATGAAGTGTTTTCTCTATAAAAGCTCTAGTGGTCATGGTGTCTCTTTATATCAATAAAAACACAAACTAAGACAGAAACAGTGTGCCATTCACTATGTGACAGAGCCAGGGTCACATGAAGTTTTTAACAGCTGATAGTACTAGAAAATAAATATTATCACTGTTTGTCAAGGCACATCTAAGAAGTCAGAAGCTCCAGTTGAGTGACGATCAACCTCTGCAGCAGGCATAGGTCTTGACAGTGAACTCCTTTCCTCTCTAACTGCAGGGAGCCTTCCTCACAGAAGTCCATTCTGACCACCTCACTGTAATCCAGTTTAAGTACCATACTCCAGAACTGAAATGTGCTCCGTTTCACGACCATGATTACAATCAAAGGGATTGAAAATTGATGGACATTTTTACAATTTGATCTCTGCAACCACTGATACCATGAGCACAAACACACCAGGGAAAGAGAAATGGCCTCCTTATAAATAGATGGGGTCAGGATAGTGTTGTAAGAGTTTTCTGGCCTGGATTTTCCAGGCCTGGATCAGAGATTCGGACCCACTCTCAGCCCCTCTTAGCCTCAAATAATCACACACATGCTTGTATTACGTTCATGCTAATTGACCTAGGGCCCAGGCATATAGCTAACTAGCTCTTTACCTAACCCATGTTCAGCCAGGCAGCTCGTTACCTTTTCTCAGAGCAGCATTTCAGCTTCTTTCCTCAGTGTCTGCTGCCGTCTCACTGTTGTGTCACCATTGCGTCCCTGTGACAGCTCTCTCTGGAGGCTCATCTGTCTCTGTTCTTCCTGTACTCACAGTTTTTGTAACCTGGTAGTCCTGCCCACACTTCCTGTCTGCCTTTGGCCAATCAGCTTTTTATTAAACCCATAGGTGGGACAATTATTTAAAACATACCATGTAATCCCACTACAGGATAGCCAGGGAAAACATTATTATCAGAAAGTCCAGAACCCATCCTGGCAGGTTGTGTAATGGTTCATCAGAATTTAGGGTCAGCTTAAAGCACGTTGGTTTTGGTGTTCAAGTCCCAGACCTCTCTCCTATCCTTGACTCACTGTCCTGCTGAGGTCAAGCCTACTTGAAGGTAATCTACGTCTCTTATCCTGGAAGTCTTGAGCCTGCCCAGGCTCTTACTTCATCCTTATGCACTTTCTGAAGTTCTCAGGACAGTCAAAAGTCTGCTTTGTTTCTACCTCCTAGACTTTTTGCAGACACACCACAATAGAGTCTTTAACACATGGTTGCTATCTGCAGGCACTTGCCTCTCGATTCCTGAAAGTGGTGGCTTGGACTAGAGAAGTCAGCACACACAGTTCTTACAGATGGGTTTAGAGATCTGTTGAGAAGTTGACATGCTACCAATGCGGTAATCCTACAAAGTGCTACATATTTTTATTTATAGTTAAGGGAATAAAGTAAAAGCTCCCTTTAACTACATTTTCTGCATTATTTACTCTGTGATAAATGGAACTGCCTCATGGGTCTGAATTCTGCAATGAAAGACCCTATTGTAGTTTATACACATGTCGGGTGTGGTTAGAGTTACAGCTCTGGGGGGATTTAAATCTGAATATCCTGGCAACTTCGGACACACAGTTTTCTGTTATTCAACACTATATTTTATTTGAAGTAAAAGAAAATAAAGAGCATGAGAGAAAGCTTAGGACTGTAATACTAGAACCCAAATAAATCTTGTAAAAGCAACCTGAATGCAAAGTTTAAAATTATCTCTGAGTTGACGATACTTTTTTGTGTCAGATCATATCTGCTGTTTTTAAATTCTTTAGCTTTAAATTGTACTAACTCTTTAGGGACACCAGTGAACAGCATCCCCACCCTGGGGAGATAGGAAAGTGAGCTGCAAAGTTCCAAGGGCTGGAAAGTTGGGAGCTACCTCTGTCTTTAAGAGATGATTCTTCACCAGGGCACCTTATCCTAGCCAGTGTTCATGAGACTTCTGGGAGGAAGAAGGAAGTATATATTTTAGAGGGAGCATTAGTTTTATATTTTATTTGTTTTAAATTAATAGGAAAATTCTGTTTTGAATAAAGTAAAACTTAGTTCAAGCTTCACTTGTGCTCAGTCTTAGAAATTATCAGAAATGGGCTGCATCTGACAAGCGCAATGGGCAATGTGAGATGTAAGACAGATCTAGCTGAGGGAATCTTGCCCTCCATTTAGACGTAGAAGCTGGACTGGCCCTATTTCCTGAGGCCTTGCTGTGTGTGAGCAGTCAGCCTTGAATAGATCAGCTTTCTGTGAGGCTCCATCATTTGTTCTGGCTGCTCTTCCTTTGATCTTTCCGTTCATGTCTCACCTCATTTGGAATGTTTTCAATCTTTTTAGACCAAGGCTTCCTGCTCTGCAAGGCTGGCCCTGAGCCACCATCTTCTTCTCTCTTCGGTGCAATTACGGACATGCACCACCACAACAGCCACACTTTTAAAGATAAGTGGTTCCTTCTGAAATATGTGTAGGTTTATCAAAAAGTTGCAGAGATAGTGAAGGGAATTACCACATAGTCATCACCAGCTTCCCTAAGCTTTCTTGTGTAATATATATTTGTTAAATTTAGCAGGTTGTTTTTATATAAGCTTTTATATTGCATAGTTTGTATTTAATGAAAACCCAGAGCTAGATATTGGTGTGGGGGGAGAGGGGACTGGAATATCAGAGAGAGGAAACAGACCACAGTCAATTCTTACCCAGCCAACTTCTCAGGCAGAACAGGGTAAATGGTATTTTCAAGAATCCTCTGCCTGGCTGGTTGCTCCTTACAGAATGCCAGAATGTCTGCTTATGCCTGCCTTAAATATCTTCTCTGCTCAGTTATTTCACTTCCTAATCAACTTTGCATCTAATCCTAGAGTAGGATTAAAGGTGGGAGCTACCACTGTTTGGTTTTTAGGCCTTGAACTGGGAAACACAGAAAGATCTCTACTGGGAAACACAGAAAGATCTCTGTCTCCTGAATGATGAGATTAAAGGAGTGAGTTACCACTTTGTCATTCCTGTGCTGGGATTAAAGGCGTGGGTCACCTTATTCTGACCCTCATGGCTTGACCTTGGGTGATTCCATTCTCTGATATTCTAGGCTGATTTTATCAAATATAAAATATATCACTACACTTTTAACTATAGTATTTCCACTAATGTCCTTTTATTTTTTTCTGTTTCAGAATATTTTACATCAGACTGGAATTGTGTGTTCAGAGTCCTGTTGCTGTTGTTCAGTACTGGCTGGGTGTTTTTAGGATGCTTGTCAATGTGAACATGTATAATATTTTCTCATGCTCAGAGAGGTGTGGTTTTGGGTGTGATAACAAGAATTCAGGTCAAATTCAGCAGGTCTGAGGAAGGAGCTAAGACACCTTTACACTTCAGAGAGAATTGCTTTAGGTTGCAGAGAATCTCAGCAAGGACCATGGATTGAGCCTTGAGATAGGAGAGTATTTCGGAGGAAGGTAACACAATAGAGACAGCCAGCTGAGTGTGGCCTTAAAGGGAGAGAGAAATCTTTCCTCAGAACTTTGAGAGGAGCTTCATCAGAAGAAATTGCCACCATGTTAATATGTGACAGATCCTGGAGGAGAGACCACTCTCTACTTTTCCCTCAGAAAATCCAGAGAAGAAAGTGGGGTTCTGACTTTGTTTATGGAGTGTGGCAGGAAGTTTCACACCACATAATTTAGTCTGGGTTAGCCTACATCCTCAGGGATCAGGTACTAGGTAAGAGTGTAAGCTTATCCTGCAATAGCAAGCTGTGGGGGTGTAGCTGGGCTTGTTCACAGCTGACTGTGGGAGAGAGGCTGCTGGGAGGTGCTGTCTTTTCTTATGCATTTATGGCTGACTTCTTTATTGAAAACCAGGTGTCCATAGGTGTGTGAATTGATCTGGGTCCTCAGTGTCTCTGCTGTCCATTTTTGTGCCAGTGCCATGCTATTTTTATTACTATAGCTCTGTAGTACAACTTGAAATCAGGGACAATGATACTGCCCACAATCTTTTACTATTCAGGATTGTTTAGCTGTTCTGGGTTTTTCTGTGTTTCCATATTGTCCCTTCTGTGAAGGATTGTATTGGAAATTTGATGAGGATTGCATTGAATCTGTAGATTACTTTTGGTAGGATAGCCATTTTTACTAGGTTAATTCTACTGATACATGAGCATAGGAGATCTTTTCACCTTATGATATCTTCTCCAATTTCTTTCTTCAATGTATTAAAGTTTTTAGTATGTAAGTTTTTCATTTGCTTGGTTAGAATTATCCCTAAAACACTTTATATTATTTGAGGCTACTATGAACGGTTTTATTTCCCTGGTTTCTTTCTCAGCCCATTTGCCATTTATATGTAGGAGTGCTACTGATTTTTGTCAGTCAATTTTGTATCCAGCTACTTTTCTGAAAGTGTTTATCAGATGTAGGAATTCTCTGGTAGAATTTTTGGTGTCCCTCATCTTTACTATCATACTATCTACAAATAAAGATACATTGACTTTTTCCTTTTCAATTTTTATCTCCCTGATCTTCTTCAGTTGTCTTATTGCTCTAGCTAAAGACTTCAAGTACTATATTGACTCAATCTGAAAGAGGGACAACCTTGTCATGTTCCTGGTTTTAGTGGAGTTGCCTTGAGTTTCTCGCCATTTAAGTTGATGTTGACTATAGACCTTCTGTAACCCGCCTTTATTAAATTTAGGTGTGTCCTTTGTAGTCCTGATCACTTCAGGACTTTCATCATGAAGGAGTGTTAGATTTTGTTTAAAACTTTTTTTTTCAATTAATAAGATGATGATGATGACGATGATGTGGTTTTCGCCTTTCAGTTTGTTTATAATGGTAGATTATATATTTTTTATTTACATATGTTGAGCCATCCCTCATCTCTGAGAAGGAGCTTACTCGATTATGGTAGATGATCTTTTTGATATGTTATTGGATTCAGTTTACAAGTATCTTTATTGAGAACTTTTGCATGTATGATGGTGAGGAAAATTGATCTATAATTCTTTTTCCTTGGTCTTACGGTGGTTTGGGTATCTGTTTAACTGTGGCTCCACAAGATGAATTGGGCAATATTCCTTCTGTTTCCATTTTGTAAAACAATTTGAGAAGCATTGGCATTAACCCAAATTGGGATTCTGGTAGAATTCTGTGATACAAAACTGAACTTTGGTTGTTTGGCAGGGTTTTTGTTTTTATAACTGCTTCTGTTTATAAGGGGCTATATATAAGTCTGTTTAAATTGCTCATTTGAACTTTGGTAAGTGGTACCTACAGAGAAAATGATCCATTTCTTTCAGATTTTTTAATTTAGTGGAGTACAGGTTTTTAAAGTATATTTTTACAATTCTCTGGATTTCCTCTGTGTCTGTCATATTCCCCTTTCCTTCTGAATTTTGTTTATTTAGATATTTTTCTCCATTTTTTAAGTTAATTAGGCTAAAGGTTTGCTGATCTTATTGATGTTCTCAAAGAACCAACTTTTTTCATTCACTAATTCTTTGTATAGTTTTGTTTTTCTTTTATTGATTTCATTTCTGCATTTATTTCTTATCATCTACTTCTTTTCGCTGTCATTGGTTTTTCTTTTCTAGAAACTTCAGGTGTGCTGTTAAGTTCCTAGTATGAGATTTCTACTGTTTTTTGGGGTTTTTTTTTTTGTTTAATGTAGGCACTTAGGGCTATGAACTTGCCTCTTACAACCACCTTCATTATGTCACATAAGTTTGGATATGTTGTGTATTTATTTTCATTCAATTCCAGAAAGCCTTTAATTCTTTCTCAATTTCTGTCATAGCCCACTTTTTTATTCAGTGGTAAGATGTTTAGTTTTCAGGAATTTATAAGTTTTGTGTTGTTTTTGTTGACATCAGCTTTAATCTGTGGTGGTCAAATAGAATGCAGGATGTTATTCCAATTTTGTTGAATCTGTTGGGATTTGCTTTGCATTAGAATATGTGGTCAGTTTTGGAGAAGGTTCCATGAGTCATATTCTTTTGTATTGGGGTAAAATGTTCTATAAATATCAATTAGGTCCATTTGGTTTGTACTATCCGTTAACCCCAGCATTTCTATGTTTAGTTTTTGTCTGGATATCCTGCCTTTTACTGAGAGTGGACTATTGAAGTCTCCCACTATCAGTGTATGAGAGTCAATGTGTAATTTGAGCTGTTATACTGTTTCTTTTAAGAACTTGAGTGCCCTTGCATTTGGTGCAAAGATGTAAAGAATTGCAATATTGAGCTTGGTGTGGTGCCACACATCTTTAATCCCAGTACTTGGGAGGCAGAGAGGAGTGTAATCTCTAAATTGGAGAAGAGCCTGGCCTGCCTAGTGAGTTCAATGCAGGGGTGCATAGAAAGACCCTTGTCTTTAATAAAAGAAAGAAAAGTACAATGTTCTCTTGGTGGATTTTTTCCTTTGAGTATGTAATTGAAGTCTTTTTCATCATATATTAAATTGTCTATAGCAGCTTGCTTCTTAGGTTTATTTGCTTGGATTATCTTTTTCTGTTTTTACCCTAAGGTGATGTGTATACTTGATGTTAAAGTGTGTTTCTGGGCTACAACAGAATAATAGATCCTGTTTTTGTATCCATTCTATTAGTCTGCCATTTTTTATTGAGGAATTGAGACCATTGATGTTGAGAGTTATCAATGATCAATAATTTTTGATTCTTGTGATTTTGTTGTTGTGGTGTGTGTGTATGCACACACAGTCCAAGTTCCAGGAGTAAGTTCTTGCCTTTTACTTTATAGAGGTTCTCTGGAATGATTTTCTTGTTTCCACTTCTCTTCTTACTTCAGGAATTTTTGGATTACAGAGGTGTCTTACTGCATTTCCCCCCTGTTGATTTGCTTGTCTGTGTTTTCTTGGGTGTGGTTACTCTCTTTAGGTTGGGTTAGGTTGTCTGTGCTCCTAGCGTCTTCTGTAGGGCTGGATTTGTAGGTAAATATTCTTACATTTGGTTTGTCGTGAAATGTCTTATTTTCTCCATCCATTGTGACTGAAAGTTTTCCTGTGTGGTGCAGTGGTCTCAGCTGGCATCTGTGGTCACATCTGCCCAGGCTCTTCTGGCTGTAAGAATCTCTATCGAGAAGTCAGGTGTTATTGTAATATGTCTGCCTTTATGTTACTTGGCCTTTTTCCTTTGAAGCTTTTTTCTTCTTTGTTCTGGATGTCTAGTGTTTTGATTATTATGTGCTGAGGAGCCTTTCTTTTCTGATCTAGCCTGTTTGGTGTCCTGTAAAACATGCCTTGATAGACATCTCCTTTTTTAGGCTGGAGTAATTTTCTTCTATGATTTTGCTAAAAATATTTTCTGTACTTTAGACCTGGTTTCTTCTCTTTCCTGTTTCTTATTTGCCTTAGATTTGATCTTTTCTTAATGTTCCAGATTTTCTGGTGTTTTGTTCCACAAGTTTTTTAGTTTTAACCAAGGCATCCATTTCTTCTCTTGTGACCTCAATGCCTGAGAGTCTTCCATCCATCTCTTGTATTCTGTTGGTAAGGCATACCTCTGAGGTTCCTGTTCAAGTTCTTAAATTTTGTTATTTACAGATTTCCCTCAGTTTGGGTTTCTTTATTGATTATATTTCCACTTTCAGGTCTAGAGCTACTTTATTCATTTCCTTTCACTGTTTATTTCTGTTTCTATAGATTTCTTTAATTTATTTATTCATTTGTTCCTTATGGACCTTTATCTTATTCATTAAGGCTGGTTTAAAGTCTTTTTTCTTATGCTTCAGCTATGTTGCAATATCCAGGGCCTGGTGTTTGGTAGTTATTGGGCTCTAGTAGAGACACAATGTCCTAGGGGTTTTATGCTGTTGTCTAGGCATCTGGGTTTGTGGAAATTGTAGTTCTAGGTGCTAATGTTTTGTTTTTTTGGGTGGGTATTTTGTTCCTCAGTTGCCCCCTCTGGTTCTTATGGTGTGGTGCTGTGCATTGCCTGGTAGGAAATTCATCCGGGATTCTGATAGGTGTGACCATTGTAGGTTCCAGGTAAAATATGTTTCTAGGTATTGGGAGATGACACTTAGAAATGAGGATGGGCTAGGAGGCAGGACACTGAGGAGGTCGGGAGGTGGGAAGCAGGATGTTCTATCAGGATCTGCTCAGTGCCTTGGGAATGGGAGCAGAATGTGAAGAGCCACAGCACAAGGTCTGCTATAAAGCTGGGGATGACAATAGGGAGTTGAGATAGGGAAGATCTGCAGTTAGCCTACCTGTTTCCCTGTCAGAGTAGCTGTCAGAGTAGTCTGTGGGTTCCCAGGGATTGCTTCCTGGAATTGTGGTCTGGGATAAAGCAATGCATTAGGAGAGAGAGGTTAGAAGAGGAAGATCTGTGTGGTTAACTGGAGGTGGGGGTGGAAGGTTTGGAGGCCCTAGCAGGTGATCTGCTGCAGAGCTGGGGATGAAACTGGGGATTGGATTTGGAGGAGCCAGGGAGAGAGGTGAAGATCTGAAATTAGACTACCTGCTTCCCTGAAGAGAATCATGTTTGCTTAATCTTAAAGAGTAAACATGCCAACTTCAGGTCTGGAAGCTTTCTGCAGCCTCCCAGGTCAGCACCATGAGCCACATTGGTACCAGCTGCTAGCCTTTATGTTTTTTCCTGATGGAAGAGTTTTTTGGGTTTTTTTGTGTTTTTTTTTTTTTCAAGTTGAATATGCTACAAAGGATGTGGGAAACAGTAGTACAGATACTGAGATCAGATGTAAAGATGGGGTTGTGTTTGGGGTAGAAAAATTAGTTCTTTCTAAACTTTATGAAGAAGGCTCCAATAAATGACTTTTTAATGTTGATCAACATGTTGGAATGGCAGTTGCAAGTCTGTTTGACAGATTTTCTTCATTGCAGACATAGCAAGAGAAGAGGCATTCAACTTTAGATTTAACTTTGGCCATAAGATTCCTCTAAAACATCTTATAGACAGAGTAGCCATGTGCACACTTACACACTCTACAGTGCTATAGTCCTTTGGCCTGTGGTTTCATGTTAAGGTCTTATATAGTTGAAAGTTTCTCTGTCCCACCTGACTTGTCCTGCAGCCAGTTAGTCTCAAATAGCCACACAAAGCTTATATTAACTATAAACATTTCGGCCTAAACTCTTACTCAACTAACCCATGATTCTTATCCATGTTTAGCCATGTGGCTTGGTACGTTTTTCTCAGTGCAGCATTCTTGTTCTACTTCCTCTGCATCTTGCTAGCATCTGTTCTGCTCTTCCTCTTCCCAGAATTCTCCTTGTCTGGTCACTCTACCTATACTTCCTGTTGGCTGGTTTCTGGCCAATCAGCGTTTTATTAAACCACTTTTTACAGTGACAAATATTTACAGTGTGCAAGTGCATAGTCCCCCAATAGTCTTAACAGTGCGAATCATGGTGCTCAGCTATATATGATGGACTCATCAGGTGTTTCATGTGGTTATTGGAGCTGTGCCATTGGCAAAGCCAGGCAAGCTGCAAAGACAGACATAGAAAAGCTTCAGATGAAAGAAATGACTTGCCATGATGTAGTTAAAGAAGTTGCAAAATTAATTTATATAGTACATGATGAAGTTAAGGATAACTCTTCTGAACTAGAGCTCAGCTACATTGGTGAATTGATTAAATGAAGACATGAAATTGTCCCAAAAGACATGAGAGGAAGCAGAGAAACAGGCTGAGGAATTTTTGAAGGAAGAAGATGAATCAGATGAAGACAATATATAACATTTTTACCCTTTCTTCTGGTCTACATTTATGTGACAGTTCCATATGACTACCACCATGGATCATATATACCCACTGACCAATTTTCATTAAATTTTGTCTTATAAAAATAAAAAGAATAAACATGCCAAGGTAAGATAATGCTGTTTTTCTCTGAGAGCTAACATTTTGCAGAATTAAGGCTAGAGTTGCCCTCCATGTGTCCAGAAGGGCAAACATAATCAGAAATTTCTCTTTTGGCCCCAAGTTGATTGCAAGAGAAGAAAAAAAGATGTGGCATGAAGGAGGTGTTGATTTCACCCGTGAAATCAGACACACACACACACACACACACACACACACACACACACACTACCAGAGCCTCACGAAAGTTTATTCAGGAGAGTTGAGAGGTGAGTACAGGGGCAGAGAAGCAGAAGAGAGAGAGATTTCCATGTGGCAGCTTCTTTTAAGAGGATGGGTGGCCACAGATTTATGTAGCCACGCCCAATGGCATGCCTGTTCTGCCAGCACCATGTTGGCTTTACCACATGGCTGCTGCATACTGGGAATCCTTACAGGAGGCATAGGTGCTTTCCACTTAACATGGCCATGAACCTGAAGTAAATCATTAGTCCCAAGTATATATAGCACAGGATCTGTAAAGGCCACGAGAACTATACACATCATTCTGTAGCTTGGAAGGGGCATGGAGTGGTTTTCCATGGAGGGTGGGGCAGTCTAAGCAGGCTGTTTGAGACTACACTGAAGGAAGCACGGTGAGGTCTTCTCTGATATATAGCTCTATTAGCTGTGCATGAATCCTCTGGAGCCTTGTAGTGGTGTTGCTGAGATGAACATTTAAGCATTGGAACCCAAAGCATGCTTGCTTTAGAGGCTGCAGTGGGTAGTCAAGGAGAATTAACTCTTGGTTTTGATAGGGAGGGAGGATTTTCCATGTTATAGTTTATGACAGCAAATGGAAAATGCTTCAGTGAGGCAGGCTGGCATTTAAAATCAGAACACAGCAATAGCCAGAAGTGCTGAAGTCAACAGACTTCTTAGAAATATGGTTACCATTTGCTGAGAAAGCCTTTCATAGTGGCCACAGACATGCTTTTGTAACCACAGTCAGTTCATTTTTTCCTCTAAATGTGGAGCCATGACCTCGATTGACGCCAGTGAGAGCTGTGTACTTCCAGAGAAGGGAGATTTAGTTGATGCATAAATCCAGCACTAGTAGGAAATAGGTGATGGAGCACCAGGGTACAATGGGCTTACATATTACACTTAGTTTAAGTGACAGTACTGTTTGTTGTTCTAGGGGTTGCTTTAAACACTTTCCTACATCTGGAGGGAAAATAAGATAAAAGAAAAAAAAGACCCCCAAGAAGAATTAACAATAGTCTATAGATTGAAAAAGATAGGTGAGGGTGTGAAGAGGCTTGGGGTGATATTTAATGATTTGGACAGCACAAATGAGGCACCATGTGATCTAGAGGGAAATATTAGCAAGTGGAAAAGTTCATCCTTCATAAACAGAAGAGAAATGGCTGACTTGTATGCAAAGTGCTGTGCCTCTTTGAGTCTTGTGGTCTACAGTTGTAAAATAATATCTAGATTAGGTGTGCCCAGAGTTTTTGTTTGTTTGTTTGTTTTTGTTTTTGTTTTTTTTTTTACTTTTAAAGTTCAATGAAGTAAAGACAGGTTAAGCAGAACTGGAAATATAGTCAGTAGGAGAAGTGTCAAGCCCTGAGCTTGATCCCTAGACCTGTGTACATCAGTATAAGCAACAGGTCTCGGGGGAGCTCATTTATAAAGGTAGAGGCCGTCAGAGGGTTCTAATGTCAGGAACAGGGGGGATTTATAGAGAAAGAAATATTGGCAAGAGAAAAATAACAAAGGAAATAATGGTCTAAGTGTAGTAAAGGGGGATGCTGACTGCTAGTCTGTCATTTACTTTCTTGTGGGAAGAAACACTTGGCTGTGACTTTACTTCTTACAGATGGACAGCATTAGATGACACAGGCAAGCTTTGCTCAGCTCTTTGGCTTCAGGGCAGCACTCGTAGCCACAGAACATTTTCTGTTCTTCCAACCTTACATCCTGGCTGGAGGAAGTGGCCACCTCTTCCGGGGAGTTCTGACCTCTTCTAGCATTGGCCAAATGGCCATGTGGGTGCATTTCACTGGAATTCATTTTCCTTTGGCTCCTTCAGAAAGCCACACTCCAAGTTCAGCTTTTACCAGTAATAGTGCAGGAAGTTTAGAATCCACTGTAATTTTCAGTATGATTGGAATTTTTATGCAAAAGTTTCCAAAAGTTGGGTTCAAAGTGGTCCCTTTATTGAGAAGAATATTGTTACCTTTGCATTAGGAAGAGGCAATGACCTGGAGGTTCTTTGAATTATGGCTGCATTTCAAAGAGTCATGATCATCTCAGCAGAGTAGAGGCTCAAGTAACCAGCTAAGTCATCAGGTGAAGGACTGAAGAGGTTAGGAAGCAAGACTTACCATGGTGTCCCTGGAGAAAGTACTGGAGAGTCTACTGAAGAAAACCAAAGGCTTTCCAGACAAGCATGTAAAATTCACACCAAAACTGGTGAGAGGCAAACACTACCTGTGGTAGCATTTGAATGCTGAAGTGGGAACCCAGGGCTGGACTGGACAGCTTAGAGACCCAACTTCTAAAAAATTTCAGAAGTATCCATGATCATCCACCAGAAAAATACCTCCTAGTGTTGATAGTGATTGTTTAGATAGCCAGTCTGACAGAATGGGACTCCAAAGTAGCTGCCCAGCATCATTCTCTGCCACCATGGACACAAGTACTGAGAATGGCTTTGTAGGACATAGTATACTCTTAAATTATACACATTTTCAAACATAAATGTGAGATTCTGCTGGTGTCAGCTGATGAGTAGCTTTGTCTCTATGCCAATAAATACTAGATTGTCTCTTCAGTTCTGAAAGCTTAGGCATGGCTCTTTCTGTGTGTGCCTCTCCCTACCTCTCTCTCTTCCTCCATACTCCACCCCTACCCTGTGTGTGTGTGTGTGTGTGTGTGTATGTGTTTAAATAATTTTTTTAAAGTCTAATCATACAATGGCATTATGGTTTATTCCTATGATTCCAGCACTCAGGAGACAGAAACAGGAGATTTTCTGGGAGTTTGAGGCCAGCCTCGATTACATAGAAAGTTCTAGGTTGTCTGTAGTGTGTATGAGATCTTACCTCAAAAACCACAAAAGAAAAGGGCTTTTGAGGAAAGGAAAAGGAAGGAAAAAGAAGAAATAAAAAATCCCAGTCAGCAAAATAGTCTATATAGTCTGTGTTAACTGCTCCAGACCCCAGCAGGATAAGCTTTCCACAGCAGTTTCCCATTAGTGACACAGTTGGTAGCTCTACTCGAGTTTATTATTTGTAAATGCTCAATTCAGTGGAGAGCTTGCAGACAGTAACGTTGACAAAGAAGTACCTCTAGGTAGCTTTAAAGTACAAAAGTTTAAATATTCTCCTCTGTCATCATGTCTTACCCCCCACCGACATTTGTTTTTCATTTTTTGGTAAAAGAAAAACAGCATATGCTAAAAGAAATCAGCTAAAAGGTCAGGGTCTGAAATGATTCAAATAATTTCCCTTAGCTGTATTGCTATCATGTTAGAATACATTTTGATTCAGAACTTTTCTGAAGAACTCGTACATTATATTACAACATCTGCTCTCACATTTTAATTTCTCTCCTTACTTTTTATAGGTATTTGCATACTTTTTTTTTCCAAATGAGACCTTTTGTTTGCCACAAGAAAGCTATTACCCAGAATGTTAATGGGTTTTCAGCTATTAAGATGTAATGTATACCTTAAGTATTTAACTATAAATTTGAAAAGTCTCCATGAACAATCTCAAAGGAATACTCAGAATGCACTCCTGGTAAATTGGCTCATTTTTCTGTAATTTACTGGAAGTGCTGATAGAAGAGCAGTCCTAATGTGAAAAGTACATTAATCCCTCGAGTTATATTGTGTGGATTAAATTATTACTCTCAAAGAATACAATGTATGAGGCCATTTAGCCCTCATTCACACTTGTTATTTAGAATCACAGTAGAAAAACAACCACTTACCCTTTGATGCACAAAATTAGAATCGATACATTTAATATTTTTGAAAACAAGAGGCAGTAATAGTTGCAGTTTTGCACAAGAATTGCTCCTCTCGGAAACAAGGACTATATCCTTAGTAGCTTGGAAGTCAGTAGTGTAGCTTCTTTCCTGTCAGTGAGAAGGATGAGTCTTTCTTCTCTGAGCGTCTTCCACCTTGAGGGTTACTAGGTAAGGTAGCCAGCCTGCAGGATCTGCAACTACAGGGACATTTAAGATCTATTTGGAATTTTATCTAACCATATATTTTCTTTGCCAGGAAACTAAAAATTGTGGAAACATAACTTGTGACAGCAGGTGCTTCTTATTTGGTAAGTCAGCCATTTGTGATTCTGAATGATTAGAGGAGATAGCCTCGGCTGCAGTTGAGCAAAGCCACCAACTGCAGACTGCAGCATGGACATAAAGCTGGACCCTTCCCAGGATGATCTTCCTCTCATGGCCAACACCAGCCACATTCTTGTGAAGCACTATGTACTGGATTTGGATGTGGATTTTGGAAATCGAGTCATTGAAGGCACCATAGTTCTTTTCTTTGGAGATGGAAACAGATTTAAAAAACAAACGAGTTCTACCCAGGAGACCTTCCAGATGGAGTCAGAGGAAGACTGCACATTTAGGAAAACTAAACCCTGCCATGTTCCTGAGATGGATGCAAGTGGCTACTCACCTCAGATAGGGAATAGTGAATTTGTAGTCTGTGGTAAAGGTGATCAAGATGCCTTTGATAACGATGGTAACCATGACAACCAGAAACATGATTCTGAGAACTCTAGCTCAAAGTACTGCTGTGACACAAGAAATCATGGGAGAGAGGATTTCTTGCTAGTGTTGGACTGTTGTGATTTATCTGTGCTAAAGGTAGAGGAAGTGGATGTGGCTGCTGTGCCGGGTCTTGAGAGATTTACAAAGGCTCCCAAGCTTGAAGCTACTCCTGAGAAGCTCAGGCAAGAGATTGTCCATGACCTTGTGGCTTTGCCTGCAGATGGCTGGAGGGAGCAGTTAGACTACTACACTCTCTGCAGCCAGGCTCCTGGCTGTGGGCAGCTCTTCTTTGACACTGACAATTGGAGTTTACGGATCAGGAAGACAGGGGCTCACACAGCTGCTGACTTTCCTCATGCCATCAGGATATGGTATAAAACTAAACCAGAGGGGCAGTCAGTGACTTGGACCTCAGACCAGAGTGGCAGGTAGGTTATTTAAGTGTGTCTCTGCCCCTAATCCCATGCACTTCAGGAATGCTCTCTAACAAGAGATTGAGTCTGTGGGTGGGGCTTCTGCTTGTTCCTAGCCTTTCCCAGACAGGCTCAGAACCAGAGAGCAGGTAAATCCTGCAGCATGATGACTTGGTTTCAAGATCACCTCCTGAAAATTAGGATGGAGAGAACCCTTGATTCATTTCCAGCATTTCTGAGTTAGGAGCTTGAAATGTTAGCTTGCTGCTGAAGTGCTGAGCCTGGCTGTTGGTTGGGATCACTGGTGGTGACTTCTAGGGCTGCTGATGGAGTGGTACAAGCCTGAGCAAGTACTTTCTCAAAATATCCTCAGATTCCACTGCTCTAAGCCCTCCATGCTGTGTGACTTTCTCACTGTATCTGTCTCTCAGCAGCTGTGACTGTCATTTAATGTGAACTTCCATTGCACTATGGAGCAGCTTCAGAGGTTTAAGATAACCAGACCTGCTGAACTGCACACTGGTTTCTTGGGCTATAGCTCTTGGTCCCTGGGACCAAAAGATACCCGATTCTTAGAGTCAGGGGAGTTGATGCCTGGCACAGGCAGCCCCTTGGCCTTGTCTTACTGACATTTTAGAGTATGAGAGTTTCTAAATCAAACTTTGTTGGTTCTGCAAGTCAGCATGGTGAATTACTAAAGGGATAGAGGGTTGCTCATTCGTTAGCTGCTGCTGAAAGCATTTTCTTAGAACGTTGGCACTTTGATGGAAGTGGTAGTCTCTGGCAATTGCTTGCATATCTTCCTCACCCTCCTCCCCAAATCCTTTTAGATGTGCTTTGAAAATGCCCTTTGACATTGAGCTCTAATTATGCCTGTCCATTGCCTATAATCCTTTTTCTTACTCTGGTTTCCAGGCCTTGCAGAGGGAGTTTACTTTCTGCCTTATGTCTTCTAGAGTTTGAGAAACCTTTGGGAAAAATTACAGAGTTGGTATAAAGTTACATGAATACAAAAGCATAGTGTTTATTTGTAGTGTTACTGGGCATTCTTTAGAGACTGTGAAGGAGCAGGTGTTTGTATTGTATCTTTCAAATTTTTAGAATTAATGAAGATTTTCACTAAGGTTAGCCATATAATGCTATTGGATGTTTAAATAGGAACTTGTAGTTTTTTAAGCTCCTAGATGCTTCACTGTTGACATAAAATAGTGGGAAAGAAGAAACTACTGACATTTGGAAAGTATGTTAGTGGACTCAAACATGACCTTCCATCCTAGATATTGTCCACTAAGACAGGCTTGATTCCACTGCATACAGAAGTCCTGTTTCCCTGGAGAAAGGTCCACATAGAATTTTCTCTTGATGTCTCCACTTGGCATGATTTAGTAAAACACATTGTTGCAACAGAAGCTTTTACACTATGTTTTAGTCTGTGTTATCTGTGGAGTCTTAAGAGGATACAAAGTGTTGATTTTAGAAGAAAATCCCAGAAAGCTGCCTTTTTTTCCCCTCACTTTTGTTTTAGGGGGTGAGACTTTCATTAGGGCTACAAATCTCAGAAACTTTTCTATGTGTCCAAGAAAATACACGAGCTGTGATGGCTTCACGCCTGCAGTGAAGACAAGAGGGTTATCAGAAGTTCAAGGTTAGATTGAGCTAAATAGTGATACCCTAATTCAAATTTAAATTATACAAATAGGCCTAGATGCATCCCAGTGACTGTCTAGAAACTAAGAACTTTCAGGGGACTGAGATTCTTGGTTAGAGACAAAAATGTATTTCCTCAATGATGTGGCTTTGATATGATGGTATGAACAACAGCATTCCACAGTTGTACAAAAGTAGGTTTAACATTACAATTATGAAAATTCTGTAGTAATTTGTCAGAGTTCTCACCATTGTATTTACCACAGACTGCTACGCCTGCATGGGATGAATTTTATTATCCTTCACAGACAGGGCTGGGTACAATGTCAGGCATTTCTGGAGAGACCGTGCCTAGATTACATCAGTGGCTAGTGTTTATCCTCCACTCACACTGTAAAGACTAAAGCTATAGTCCCTTTTGTTTGGTAATAAGTAAGTAAATGAAGACATTTGGAGGGCATATCAGCCTAGAATAGAAAGTAAAATATAACAATACTGAAGCTACATCCCCAGACAATGTGAGAAAGGTGTCACCTGGCCTAACTTTGTTTTTGTTCTCTTTTATACACACATGTGCTTGTGCTGTGCATGCATGTGGAAGCCAATAGTTGACATCATGCGGTGTCTTTCGCACTCACTCTCTGCTTTATGCTTTGAGACAGACTGTCTTTCTTGAACTTGGAGCTCACTGATTCAACTCGTCTAATCTCAGGTTGTCCTGGGAATCCCCTGATCTGGATTTATCTGCATGTTGGGGAGCCAAACTCAGTTCCTCCCCCATGGGCACAAGATGATTTATCCTCAGAGCTGTCTCCCTAAACCCTGTTTTGTATTTGTTTTGTAGTACATGGGATCAAATCCACAGCCTTAGTATGATATATAGTGAGACCTCCCAAACAAAATGTAACATGGTAACTTGTATGTACTGATTCACATATGTGATCTTTTAATTGATTCTAAAGAACCTAAGGCAAGATTATGAGTTGGAGACCAGCTTAGACTATGTAGCAGAACAACAACAACAACAGAAGTACTTTATAGTTGATATAATAATCTCTGGCAACTGATTATTAAGAAATTTATAGGGAAACACTCGCTTATACAAGAGACTAAACAGTTGTACGTTTCTGGAAAGCTGGACTGGTCCACAAGGTTGAAACTCAGTGGGTCAGGTCCTCCATCCAAGAGCATGAGAGAGCAAACAGGAAGAGAGGCCAGGGAGGTGCACCCGTTCATTCTTAAAGTGGCCTGGCCGTTCCCTGACTACTGATTGGGCCAGGCCTCTCAGTCACCGTGACAGTGCCTGCTCTCCACTACAGTCCTCCTACAGAAAAGGAGTATTCGGGGAATTATAAGTGAAGCTTGTCATGTTATGCTTACTAAGTGTGACTGACAAGGGGAAGGGGCTGTGGGGTGCACGGGAACTTCTTATCTTTAAATAAACGTAAAACCTAAACTGTTATAAAGTTAAATCAATTTAAAACATAGCTGCAAACTTCACAAGTGGCCGGTCACCTTTCCTTATCCCTGAAGCCCCCTCTTGGAAGGTTGTCCTCCCACTTTTACTAAGTGACTTTGTTCTCTGAAGGGACAAAAACTACCAGTGAAAGAGAGACAACTTTTTCTTCTTGGGAATTGTCACTAGCTTGTCCCCTATTACTCTAGATCTAAAAGAAATTTGCTGAAAGTAGAACAACCAGTGTCTGTCTCGGCCATCTAAGGTTGTGCCAGTTCTCGAACCTAAATGTCCTTTGTTGCCTGAGTCCTAGGGTACTGAATTGCAGGTGGCATTTCAGAGTGACTGATAGTGTGAATCCTTACATAACAATTGGATGGCACACGTCTTAGACTGATAGTTACTTTATGTACTGTGTGTGTAGCTTTCAAAATAACTTGATAAGACAAAGGACAGACAAAAATGTGTACTGGTGGCTTTCAAAGATGGAGAGAAATGGGGACTGTTTTTATTCTAAGTCTTCAAGAAACTTAAAAGTGGAAATCTATCTGAAGGGCATGTGTTTTCTTCTTTTTCCTTGCATTTTTTGAAGTTTTTGCATCCCACTAAAGAAACGGTTATTTAAAAGCAAGGCGTCCCCTCCCCTCTGGTAAGTCTCCCTTTCCACTGGTGACCATGGCGACAGTTGGGAAGGCAGCCAGCTGCACCAGGAAGTCTGATGATGTCACTGAATGAAAGTTAAGTGGAGGAGATATTGAGCTCAACATAGAAAATATATTTCAAAAGTATGATTTGGGGGAATACATAGCCTGGGAAAATAAATACTAAACTTCAAACTTTCATACAGAATTTGTGGCATTTCTTTGTTTTAGAAAAGGCCAACGTGAATCTGCTGAGTGCTAACTTTTCTGACATATTCATTCAGCTGTTGGTAGGACAGTATACACTAGTTGTATTTTTAGATTAACGTCAAAGCCAGATGTTATATATAACGCTTCTCTCACTGAATTAACTATATTGCTTTATAGCTCAAGAAATCTTTAAAAAGAATGTGTAGAAGAGCTCAGATTTCTGCTTATTTAAAAGTTTTTATGTAATATTCATACATGCATATAAGTTTGGATTGAAATCTAACTTTCATTCTCCCTCTGTTCCCACTACCCCCCCCTCCCTCTCAGTGTCATGGTTCTCTCTTTTTCTCCCCTCTGCCTGCTCTTTCCTCCTTCCTTCTCCTTTTATCCCTCCCCCCACTTTCCTCTCCTATATTATGTATGGGTATGGTTGTATTGGCCTGGGTATTGGTGAGGGGAGACATCTACTGCAGCATGGGTAACCCCTCAGGAGCTCCATCCTTGAAAAAATCTATGCTCCTTTCCCCAGAAGGGAGCATCTGTTGCCAATAGCTCCTCAGATAGGGGTGAGGTTTCACTAGCCTCTTCCTTATTAGTAGAAATATTGTTGGCTTGATATTATACAGATATTGTATAGCTAAACCAGCTAAACCTTTCCAGATACTATAATTTGACGTTCTCCCCCCTCAGCTCATCCTGCATCTTCCCTGTAGTCAGACTTTTTGGTCCTGCCTGCCAGTTCCCAAATAACAATACAGAGACTTCTTATTGTTTATGAAAGCTAGGCTTGTTTCTAACTAGCTCTTATAATTTCAATTAACCCATATATTTTAACCTATGTTTTTTTATGTGCCCCAGTTACCTTTATAATGCCTGTGCTGCTTCCTCTGACTTTCTTGCATCCCCTACATCTCTGCCCTTTTTCCCAGTGTCCTCTTGCCTCCCAAATCCTGCCTAGCTATTGGACATTCATCTCTTTATTAAATCAGTCCAGGTGACAAATCTTCAGTGTACAAAAAGGTTATTCTACAACACTTCCCTACCTCTCTACATGCCCAACTGTATGTTCCTTGTCTCTTTCAAAAAAGGGGGGAAAAGCACATAAAAACATAAGTTAAATGAATAGGCAAAAGATCAATAAGACAAAAGTGCCAAAATGAAGTAAAATGTCCACAAAAAAAAAAAATGCTGCCAAGTTCATTTTGTGTTGGCCGACTACTGCTGGGCTGGGGACCTACCTGTCTTGTAGTGTGGTTGATAGACACCCAGTGGTACTCCATTGGAAAAGCTGATTTCCCTTTGCCAGTGGGTATGAGTTGCAGATAACTTCTTGGTTAGAGATAGGACCCCATGTCTACCATCCCTTCCCAGTGCTTTGAGCTATCTGGCTTGAGCCTGTGCAGTTCTTATGCATGCTGCCACAGTCTTTAGGTTCATGTGTGCATGTGTTGTATCTGGAAGACACTGCTTCCTTGGAGTCATCTGTACGTCTCTGGCTCTTACAGTCTTCCTGTCGGGATCTCGTATACACAGCCGCAGCCACTGTGAGTTGATATGTGCAGCAGCCCTATCTCACTGCAGATGTCTATCTACTGTCTCTGGACTTTTTCTGCTCCCTCTTTCTTTCATGACCTCTGAGTTCAGGGGATATGACATAGATATCTTGTTTAGAGCTAGGCACCCAAAATCTCTTATTCTTAAAACAATGATCAATTGAAGGTGGTATTAGTTACCACCTCCTCCAAAAGAAGCTTATTAAAGCTTGAGAGGTACACTATGGTATAATAAAAATAGGAGCGTAGGGTCAGTTTATTACTATATTAATTTAATGGAATTACAGTACCAGATTTTCTTCTGGAGCTTATGACAGCCAGAAGTGGGGTTTTGGCCCTGCTTATGGTATCAGAAATGGAGCAGCCTTTAAGTCCAGTCAGAAAGTAGTTGATTGCTCCCCTAACATTCATACTATGACACCAGTGGGCATATTGTTCAAGGCTAGTCACTGTAGCTCACAGGCCTCGTGTGTGTGTGTGTGTGTGTGTGTGTGTGTGTGTGTGTGTGTGTGTTGATTCTTTTTCTTTCCCAGTAGTGTACACAGAACCTTCCAGCACTGAGAAAATTAGCCAGTAGGGATGAAGATTCCAAGTGATTCTAGATTGATTTCTCTTGTGACTCAAGTGTGTGGTATCTTCAGAAGTAGGGTCTTACTATCAAGTTCTAGAGTATACCCAAGACAATGGCAATAGCCTGTAATGTTTTGGGAGGGAATCTATGGAATCCCACTGACCAACAACTCAAAAAGAGGTAACCTAGAAGTGGACTTTTAATGATAATTAAGATGTCTTGAGAGAAGACATTGTTCCTCTGTTTTATATTAACTTCATTTAAGCTTTCTTGTATGTATGTGTGTATTTTAGGAAACTTCTGCAATAGCAGCTTTCCATATAAATCTTTCAACAGCCTTTAGTATAAGTTATTTTACTTTATACTTCCTTACTCCAATCCCCATGCCATTTAACTATTCCTGTTCCATTCCTCTTGCATTCTTATACTATCTGCATCCTGTCTTCTTTTCCTTGAAATTATACCCCCTCAGACCCTCACTAGCTCCCTGACATCTGGAGTACTCCAGTTTAAACATACATAGGATTCACTCTACATATAAGATAGCACATAGATATTTTCTTTCTGGGTCAGCCTGAGTTACCTCTTAAAGATTATTGCCATCACCATCCATTACCTGCTAATATCATTATTTCTTACAATTAAATAATATTCCATTTTATACATGCAAACCACATTTTCTTTTTTAACTAATTAATTAATTTAATTTTATGTGCGTTGGTGTTTTGCCTGCATGTATCTGTGTGAGGGGGTCAGGCCTCCTGGAATTGGAGTTATAGTCAGTTTTGAGCTACCATGTGGGTTCTGGGAATTGAACTCAGGTCTTCTGGAGGAACAGTCAGTGCTCTTAACCACTGAGCCATCTCTCCAGCCCTGCAAACCACATTTTCATTATCTACTCTTCTATGGCTGGTCTTCTAGGTTGTTTGTATTTCTTGGACTTTTTAACTAGAGTAGTAGTTGACCAAGGATGAGCAGGTGTCTTTGTTGTAGGATATAGAGTCCTTTGGGAATATGCCCGGGAGTACTATAGCTGGATCATATGGTGGGTGTATTTCTAGCTCTTTGAGGAATCTCTATTCTGTTTACACTCCCACCAACAGTTAATAAGTGTTCCCTTCCCTTTCCCATACTCACACAGCATTTGTTGACTTTTTCTTTCTTCCTTTCTTTTTTCTCTTGTTATTATGACTTGGGTAAGATGAAATCTCAAAGTAGTTTAAATTTTATTTCTCTGATGGCTAAAGATGTTAACTATTTATTTCTCAGCCATTTTGTTTGGTTTTAGTTTTTATGTTACAGGCATCATCTGTCAGATGTGTAGCTGATAAATATTTTTCCCATCTCTAGACTCCATCATCACTAGTTGACAATGTCCTTTACTTGTTAAGGGAAATTTGTGTCAGGTATGGCCCACACACCTTTAAATCCTAACACAGAAAGCAGGGATAGGCAGTTCTCTGTAAGTTCAAGGCCATCCTGAATCACAGGGAAGTAATATAGTCTCAAAAGACTGCAAAATTAAAAAACAAACAAACAAAAAACTTTGTTCTTGAAACAGAGTCTCTCTATCTACATAGCCCTGGCTGTCCTGGTAGACCAGGCTGTTCTTCCAAATACTTGGATTGAAGACATGCACCACCATACTTGGCTAAACTATTTTTTTTATTAATTAAATTTATTTATTTTATTTACATCCTGACCACAGTTTCTCTCCTCCCATTTCCTCTCCCTGCCTCCCTGCCACCTCCCTGTTGCCCCCACTCCTCAATCCACTTCTCTTCAGATTCTATTCAGAAAGGGGCACCTCTCCCATGGATCAACAAAATATGGCTTATCATGCTGCAGTAGATCTAAAGGCTGAGCAAGGTAACCCAGTATGATGAATCAATTCCCAAAAGCTAGCCAAAGCTTTAAGGCAGACCCTGACCACATTGATAGGAGTTCCACAAGTATGCTAAGCTACACTACTGTCATATATATGCAAAGGGCTTAGGTCAGTCCATGCAGACTCTCTGGTTTTTTGTTCAGACTCTGAGTTTCTATGAGCCCAGGTTAGTTGATTCCATGGGTTTTCTTGTGATGTCTTTGACCTTTCTGCCTCATACAATCCTTCATTCCTCTCTTCAGCAGGATCCCCTAAGCTTGACCTAAAAGAATCAAGTATCAACAGAAAATAACAAATGACAGTGACCTATATAACCAAAGATTAGTGTGGAATATTGTAAAATTGGAAGGCAAGTGCGCAGACATCTGAGAGTGCTGGTTGTAGCCATGCTGCCAACAAGTTAAACAACTGTAGAAAGTCATTTGCAACCAGAGTCTAATTTCTTTGTGTGTAACTTGAGAAGATTCCATGAAAAGATCTCCACATTCTTATCTGACCCCAAGAGGGGCTTCCAAATACGAAAGCCTGTCTCTGCCCTTACAGGGAGCTTGCCTATTCTACATGAAAAATGTCTTCCTTGAGTAAGTCCTGTTCATTTCAAAGTGATAGTGTCTTTGGACTTGCCATCTAGATTATATTGATCAATTCTGGGTTTAGTAGTGGTATCGTGAAATGAAATTAGAGAGGCGGGAGGAGGAAACCATCCTTGATGGAATGTCCTCTCCTAGAAATGTTGGATTTCCATTTGTGGCATAAGAAAGCGGGTTTTCCCACTGTAGTGGAGACTGTATCAGGGTTTATTGAAACATAAAGTTACAAAAGTATTAGATAAACTAATAAATGGAAATAAATTGGAAACCTGGACACTTTGTCACTCTCAGAAGCTTTTAGATAGTTCTGGCTAAACTCCTGTGTTTGTGAACCCATACCTTGGCCATTTGCCCCGTTTTAGAAAGGTCTCACCAAGCCACACAACAGATCTGGCTCTTCCAGGCTTCTGTTTCTCCACTTCTCTAGTCAGCTCTCTAGTTGCTGATTGATGATCAAAGCCTCTGTCAAAGATGAAGTTGATGGGAAGAGGCAAGCTTCAAACTTCCCAAACCAGAAATTGTCCCCTTCTCTCCTGAAAAGACCGTTCTTCATAGTAGTCAGCAGAGAATGACTACACAATTCTGAGCTGTTTCCTGCAAATTCTCTGCTACGATACTCTGTAAAGTGCATAGCAAGCATGTTAGGGTAGACAGTTCATCTGCCTTTGCCTGTTCCGTGAACACAGTTCTTGGCTTGCCTCACTTACTCTCCCCTGCTTGCTTTCTCCACACTATCATTTGTCTAACAATTCTGTATTAAGTTATCTCTGCTTTCCAGACCCTACCCTGCCTTCTCTTTCCTTTACTGGGCCTTGATAATAAAGAAATGCCATCATTCTGTGTGTTCTTCCATATATCATACAGATAGATTGGTGTCAATGAAAACAGTTTATCTAAAAGAACTAGTAGGTGGTTCACTTACATTGTAAGTCAAATCGATAAATTGACATTTGTCATAACTGAAAAGAATCAATGTCATTCTTTTCCTAAGATGTTTTCTTGAGGGTTTAATGGTATGCCTTCTCTGTGATATAAGAATGGATTGCTGTGGTTTTGCAGGTCTTTGTCGTCTCTGACTGCTGTGCCTTATTCATGGAAAGGGATTCTGCTTGGTTTGGCGGGATGGGGTATATTTGGAGTGACCAAGTCCTAACTCATGCTGTTGGGTTCACACCTTGCTTTGGTAATGAGCTTGTTCTTATGGTCTTCCAAGCCTGGTTGCTGTGACCTCTAGCATCCTGTTTGTGCCAAGCCCTGTTCTTGGCTTCCACACAAGGATCCCCACAAGAGCTCCATCTGAGAAGGCAGTTTCCAGAACCAGGAGGGTCTGTCTGCCAACACTGGCTTTGAGACCACCTCTTGTTTTTCCAAGATTAATAATCACAGAGGTCTACAGCCATGTTTTATTTTCCAGAATACTTTCCAAAAAGTCTGTAAGAATGTCTCTGAAGCTTTTTCACTTTGAAGGCAGAAAGGCCTAAAGGGAGCATAAATTATAATTTTGCAGAATAGTATTTAAAACCTTATCCAATTTTTTTTCTCTTAAAAAAAAGCACATACACACCCCAGCCTATCCCCTACACACATACACACACACACACACACACACACACACACACACACACACACCTTTTCAAATATTTGATTCATTTGGAAGGAATAACCATTGAACTATTGACATAGCAGGCCCTTGGCATGTTCAGTTCAATGTGGTTTGAGTCAGCTACAAAGCTTCAAATGTTTCTACTTGGGAAAGCTCAACATGACCTTCCTGCCATGGTGGTGAGATAAATGAGAACTCATTTTAAAGATTCTTCCCCTTCTCTGTCTTTGTCTTTCTTCTGCAGGCCATGTGTTTATACTATGGGATCTCCCATCAACAACAGGGCCCTTTTCCCATGCCAGGAACCACCGGTTGCCATGTCAACGTGGCAGGCTACAGTTCGAGCAGCTGCATCTTTTGTTGTTTTAATAAGTGGGGAAAATTCTGCCAAGCCCACTCCACTCCGAGAAGGTACTGTACATGTGTTCGTTCTTATCTGGGTTGGTCTGACATACACGCTGGACCCAGGGACCCATCAACTGTGTTATAGCCTCTGCGAAGCAGCTTTGCTCTTGAGGTTGGAACAAAAAGCCTGCCAGAAAACACACAGAGTGGAGGAGTCTGGGCATTGAGTTCCTGGATGATTCCAGAGTTACTCTTACCTGATGGTTTGTGGCGTAAAAGTGGGTGGCCTTGGTTGAAGACTTCCTGAATAGGCCAGTATGTCCTGGAAACACATTAGAGTTGAGCTGTATGTGGTTTGGATGTGGTATCTATATGTGGTTGTCTGTTTTCTGAGAGGTAGTACTCAGGCTAGCCAGCTTGCTGGGCTTGGAAATCTGAAGCTAGGCTGTGTCAGAAAGATGGTAGCAAGAGCCAGCACAACACCCAGGTCTCTTGTGAGGCACCACTGTCCATTTGATATTTTTAGCAAATTGATGCCAGGAAAAAGTTCTGTTTCTTAGTGTAGAGTATGGTATCCCCTTCCACAAACTTAACGGAGAAACTTGAAAATATACAAAAATTTAAAACCAAAATGAAATAATTTGGAAAGAATGACTGCTTACCTGTTGTATCATTTCCAGTGCTTAATTAAGAACCATACGTATCAAGAGGTACTAAACTGTCATTCTGATGTGCAACAGTGTCATCTGCTTTTCTTGTTAATAGTGTACATTGAATATATTTCAGGTTGTTACACATTTTAGAAATATAATTTAAAATATTAGCATAATTTTTAATTGTCTGAGTACATCAGAATATACCTGCAAGTGGTTGTTTGCTCCTATAACATTCATGACACTCTTACAGCAGTGAGCCTATCTTTCTGTATCACAGCTGGATTACAGTAACCCACTGGCTTCAAACTGGGTAAGACTGTTGGTTCTTTTTCTCCCCCTGGAGTGTGCATAGAACTTTCTGGCATTATAAAAGCTAGTCAGTAGGGATGAATTTTCCAGATCAGTATCAGCTTGATTTTGCCATGTTTTGTGAATCAAGTATACCGTATCTTTAGCAACACAACTTTACCATAAAGTTCTGGATGGTTACCTAGAAAGCCTCAGAGTTGTTGAGTTTTTCTGATCTGATATGTGACATCTGCTTCATCATAGGCTACACTTATTGCATATGTACGGGATTCTTGATCTTAACATTTTTAATTTTAAATGTAAACTCTTTAGATAATATATTTACAAATGAACAGGACATAATGGTCTCTTTTTACTTTTTATAATTTGGGATGGGGTAACATTTTCGTTGCAGTCCATTTGAGACAGCCTTTCCCCATGCGTGCTCCATTTTTAAATTATTGGAGAATTTCATACATGCACATATGTATTTTGATCAAATCCACCCCCTCATCTCTTCCATTCAATCCCTGCCCACTACCCCCCCTAATTTTCCCTCCCACTGTATCCATTTAGTGCTGCCTATAGGTGCATGGATGTGGGACCATCTACTAGAGCATGGGAAGCCTCTCAGGGGCTACATCCCTGAAGAAAGTGGACTCTTCCTCTCCTAGCAGCCATCAGTTCTCAGAAGCTCCTCAGCTAGGGGTGCAACTTATTTGCTTTTCCCCATTCACGCTTGGATTTCTGGCTGGCTTGATCTTGTGCATGTTGTGACAGGTGCTGTGAGCGCATGCATACAGCACTATCATGTTTAGCAAGCACTATTTTGTTGAAGACTTTCATTTCCCCTGGCTTTACAGTCTGTCTTTGTCTTCTTCTAAGTGTGTGTGTGTGTGAAAATCCTGCAGTAGTCTGTTTGCACGGCATTTCAGAAGTCTTGTTTATTTGTTTCTTGTCCTTCCTGGACTCCACTCTCTGCTCTGCCCTTCCACATTTAACCCTTGTGTGCCAGCATTCCCATTCCCATTCCCATTAACACTGCCTGCACTCTATGCTCTTTTTCTTGACGTCCTCCCCCAATGGCTGCTTACTAGCCTCCTGACTGTTATGGGTGCTCACTCTACCATAGCACACATCCTTGAGTGTTCACAGCCAGGATGAATCTACACAAGAGAAAGAACATGCAGTGTCTGTGTTTCCTTATTCAGGATTATTGTTTACAGTTCCATTCATTTACATGCAGATTTTATAATTTCATGGTTTGGGGGTTTTTGTTTTGTTTTGATTGGTTGGTTTTTTGTTTGTTTTGTTATTTTTTTAACAAATGAATCATACTCCATTGTGTAAATATACCACATTTCCAGTCCATTCCTCAGTTGGTGGACATCTATGCTATGTCCATTTTGTGGCTATTATGAACAGAGCAGCAATGAGCATGGATGATGAAGTATTTCAGCAATAGGATCTAGAGTCCTTTGGGAATAGTTTTGGGAGTCATTCAGCTGGATCGTTTGGTAGTTCTATTTCTAGATTTTTGGGGAACCTCTACACTTATTTCACAATGGCTACATCAGTTTTCACTCTCACCAGCTGTGAATGTGTTCCTCTTTCCCACAGCCATGCCACTATTTGTTGTCTTTTTTCTTTTAAGTCTTAGCTATTATAATTTGGGCAGGATGAAACCTCAAAATAGTTTAAATTTATATTTCTCTCACTGTCAAGTATGTTTAAAATATTTCTCAGCCATTTGTATTCTTTTGAAAATTCTGTTTAATTTCATGCCCCAGCTTTAAATTGGGTACAAACCTCCCAATTGGTGTTTGGCTTTTTTAAATCTTTGTATATGCTGGACAGTAACCCTTTGTTAGATGTATAGCTAGCTGGTAAAGATTTGTTTCCCATTCTGTAGGCTGTGCCTTCTCTGGATTGATGATGCCACTTGCTGTACAGAAACATTTTACCTTCATGAGTTCCCATTTCTCAATTGTTGGTTTCAATGCCTGTGCTGCATGATTTGACACAGGGATTCCTGTACCCCCAACTACTCTCAGACTTGCCATGCAGTATGGTATAGGCAAAGCACTCTACCAGCTGAGTTGTGCTCCAGCCCAGCACAATTTCCCTCTTACTCTCCTTTCCCAGCTTCCCAATAACCTGCCCCAGAGGCATCAAGGCTGTTGGTTTTACTTACTTAGCATTTCTCTTTTGCTGAGTGAATTGTACATGTGTGCTAGTCTCCCTTTAGAGGGTTGAGAAGTTTAATACAATCTGGGATTCAAATGCATTTTCTTCTATGTTTTGTTTTGTGTTATATCTTTAGGAGGTATTATTATTGTTTCATGTTTTAGTGAGTTCCATATCATATGTTGAATACATGTTTAAGCTAATTGTAGCCAGAAGTTTCTGGCCCATCTATCCCAAGGTCTAGACCTGCAGTCACACAGCCACTTAGCCCCAAACAATCACACAAAGGCTTATATTAACTACAGACTGTTTGGTTATGGCTCAGGCTCATTCCTTGCTAGCTCTTTCACCTTACCCCATTTTCACTAATCTGTGTATTGCCATGGGACTTGTCGCTTACCTGTATTTCTTTACATCTTGCTTTCTTGGGCAGCAGCTTGAAGTGTCTCTCTTGACTCCACCCTCCTTCTCCTTTATCTATGCTTGGATTTCCTGCCTGCCTATAAGCTGCTTTGCCATAGGCCAAAACAGTTCCTTTATTATCCAATGGTAATTCACAGCGTACAGAAAGACATCCCATAGCAGCTGATTGCTTTATTCTTGATTGCTTAAGCTCAAATTGTTTTTCAATTGTTTGAAGAAAGCCTTTTAAAAGAATTTTTCACCAAAAATGGGTTTATAGTTTATTTTCTAAGTGCCCCTCTTATATTTTAATTGAATGTGAAATGAACAATTTATTTATGAACAATTCTTCGCTAGATATTAACTTTTTCGTCAAGTAGGGAGTAGATGGCTGACTGAGGTTCTCTGACCCTTCTGCCTCTGCCTCCCTGACACTATCCTATGGACTCCACACCCAGTCCTAGATGTATATTTCCTACATCACTTTTTTCCTCTCTGAGATAACTGCTAATGCTGTCATCACTCATGTGACATTCTAAGGATAAATCTTACATTAATGTTTAATTTTTGAAAGAAGTCTGGCATTTCTGCTAATATGCTCTTTTTAAAATATATGTAATTTAAACTTTAGATATAGATGTGATACTTTGCTTTCTATACTTCAGTTATATTGCAGTATGAGTTTATTTATACTGAATGTGTACTTTTAAATGTATTGTTTAATGAGCTCTGACCACAGCATAGACCTGCATGATTTGACACTGTCCTGTGGTAGCATAGGACATTTCCATTACCCAGAAGGCTCCTGGTGTGTTTATTCCTCTAGTCCTTTCTGCTGTGGCCCTGACCTGATTACCATCTGCAGAGGTTAGCTCTGCTGTGTATTCCAGTGAACCTGGCTTTAACTCAGCATGCCTCTCTCATTACAGCCTTTAATCCATAGATAGGATTCTTCATATGACTGAGCCATGTTTCATCCACTTACTATTATAGTCACTTAGATTGTTTGGGCCAGTTCAGAATTACGCTGTAATGTTTGCATTTACGACTATTTTTGTAGACATGGCTTGCATTTCTCTTGGGTGAATTCCCGAAGTAGAATTTCTAGATCGTGTGATAAGCATCTGTTTTTACTTCTGGACTTAAATTGGGGTTCCTTATCTGCCAGGTCCTATCTAAAGTTCTCTCACGGTTTTGTACTCTTGCTAGCAGCGTGTGAGCTCTGGTTGTTGTCTGCCATTGCAAGTCCTTAGCATGATCAGTCTTTGAAGTTAGCCCTCTAGCAAGTGTGAAATGCTATCTCATGGTTTCAGCTTGAATTTCTCTGATAACTAATGTAAGTGTTGAGCATTTTCATGCACAGTCATATGTTTTTATTTGTAGAACTTCTGTAGTTGAGGTTTTTATTTTATTTTTTTTTTGGTTGTTGGTTGTTGTTTTTACTCTTTTTGGGAACCCCACTATCCATCTCTCAAATAAATACGCAAGACTTAACTTTTACTTATGAATGCCCAGCCTTAGCTTGGCTTGTTTCTAGCTAACTTTTCTTAAATTATCCAATCTACCTTTTGCCTCTGAGCTTTCTCCTTTTTGTATTCTGTATTCCTTTCTTCTTACTCCATTGCTGGCTGCGTGGCTGGGTGGCCGATCCCTGGTGTTCTCTCCACTTCTCCTCTCCCTGCTCCGTTCCCTTCTTTTTCCTCTCTTATTTATTCTCTCTGCCTGCCAGCCCCGCCTGTCCTTTCTCTCCTGCCTAACTATTGGCTGCTCAGCTCTTTATTAGACTGATCAGGTGTTGTAGGCAGGCAAAATAACACAGCTTTACAGAGTTAAACAAATACAGCATAAAAGAATGCATCTTTGCATTATTAAACAAAGATTCTACAAATAAGCAAATGTAACACATTTTAAGCTAATATTCCACAAGAGCATCTGCACAGGTCATTGGAGGTTTTTAATGTGTGTCTTTTGGCTGTAGAGATAATGAGAATTCTTTGTCTAATTCTCAATACATATAGAGTACAAGTACCTGATTCCAAGTCTTCAGGCTGGCCTTTTCCTTTAAGTACCAAACCTTTAATGTGCTGGGGTGGGGCCAACACTTTGCATATTCTAGACAAGCTCTCTGCAAGTCTTCAGCCCTAGTTCTACTCTGCACCACTGACTTCTGGGGAATGATATTTTTGTTCTTTTCTAATTCCATTCAAGATTGAAATGATGAGATGTTTTCACATTTTATTTTAAAAACTGATGTTGTTTGGTCCCAGTTTGCTAAACTGACATGTCAGCCTAGTACCTGTATGTGGCTTTGTCCTCTTTGTATTTAGAAGTTATACCTTCTTGCATCACAATAACAAGGCCAGTTTCTTAATTTGGCTTTAGTTTCTGTAATAAATTGATCTCCAAGATTTTTTTTCCTCTTGAGTGTTTCGAGTGATGTCTTGTTGGACTTTGAGGCTTGAGTATATTTTCCTCAGTCTCCATGGCTTTCCTCTTTGATATGCACCAGCAGACAGGACGTCTCCATGTTGAGTTTCCTTTGCTTGGTTTATCATCTACCTGTGGCTGAGACCCTCTCTCCCTTTGGCAGCAGAAGTTAACTGACAGCCCCAGCTCTAAGGTCTTGTTGACAATTGTCTTGTCAAATTTTTTTTTATTTGTTCAAGATCTTCCTCTCCCCTCTGTCTGGCTCCTAGATCTGAAGAATGACCATGGAGACATGACATCTTTTGTGTAGATATCTAGGCATTTCTCACTGGTGACTAACCCTCCCAAGATGCTTGCATCTCTAACAACCACCTTCTTTCTCACCTGCATACTTTCTCATTCATGCTTTGGTCTGACACACACACTCACACACACACACATATATATATGACACCATGTACCTAGAAGAACTTCTCAAGCATCAGCATTATTTGTCTTGTTCTCTAAAAGATTTGTTTTTTATTTTATGTGTATGAACATTTACCTGAACATGTGTGTGTGTGTGTGTGCCTGCCATATGCATGCCTGGTACCTGCAGAGGCCAGAAGATGGTGGCACATCTGAAATAGATATTATTATGAACTGTCATGTGACTGCTGGGAATCAAACTAGGATATTCTGCAAGAATATTCAGTGCTCTTAACAGCTATGCCATCTCTCAAGCCCTATTTTTAGTTCTTAGAGAGCAAGAACCCCTCATTCACCAGAGTTGACAGAAACCATTGATATTAGAATATTTTTAAAAAAAATATTTTTATTATTTTATGTGCATTGGCATTTTGCCTACATGTATGCCAGATCTTGAAGTTACCCACAGTTGTTAGCTGCCATGTGGGTGCTGGGAATCTAACCTGGGTCCTCTAGATGAGCAGTCAGTGCTCTTAACCACTAAGCCATTGCTCCAGCCTGAGGATGATATTTTACAAACTAGAAACCTATTGTAACTCTTGCACAACTGTAGAAGCAAATAAAATCACAAGTTAAATAGACTAGCTTATTAAGTTACTAACATTCAAACCTACAAACTTAAATTTGATGCTGAGATTAAGATTTGGTAAAATGAAATTAGTCTCATAATAGGAGAGTGATGTTGATGAATCCAGAATGCTATGTGTAGAGTTTGTATATCTGTCCTTCTGTTTGTGTGAGCATCAGAATGTCTCTCTGTGTGTTCTACATGTGTGTATGTGATGGAATACTTGTTCTGCCTGAGCTATGTGATACCTACTTCCCTTCAGTCTGCTAAGAACAACCTTTTGTGATATGATTTGATGTTATTTAGCTCTGTTCTTCTTTTTATGTGTGTAGAATATGAGTGTTTATGAGTTTGTGAATGTGTGTGCGTGCATGTGTGTGTGTGTGTGTACGTGTGTGTGTGTATGGTTTGTGGTGTCTTCCTCTCTTATTCTTCACACTTTAAAATAATATTTGCTCTTTAATTCAAATAATAATCACTTACCCTCTTCCCTTTCCTTTTTTCCACCCCTCCCATGTTTCACTCCCTCTTGAAATCATGACTCTCTTTTCTTCAGCTATTATTACATACATACATGCAGTCTGCTCAATCTGTTTTTTGTTATCTGTATGTATATGATTTCAGAGCTGCTCACTTGGTATTTGTCTTAGAGTTTCTATTGCTATAAAGAGACACCATGACCACAGCAACTCTTATAAATGAAAACATTTTATTGAGGTGGAGGCTTACAGTTTCAGAGGTTCAACCTGAGCCATTATCTTCAACCTACCATTATCTTCGTGGTAGGACATGGCGGCACATGGGCAGACATGGTGCTAGAGAGATAGCTGAGAGATCTACATCTTGCAGGCAACAGGAAGTGAAGTGAGTGTCACACTGAGTGAAACTTGAGCAAAAGAAACCTCAAAGTCTATCTCACAATGGCCCCCTTCCTCCAACAGGGCCACACCTGCTCCAACAGACCTGAATCTACTACTAGCGTCACTTCCTTTGGAGACCATTTTCTTTCAAACCACCACATTCCACTCCCTGGCCCCCAAAAGCTTGTAACAATATCATAATGCAAAATGCATTTAGTTCAACTTCAAGTGTTTTTATATAGTCTGTCACAGTGTCAACATTTTTAAAAGTTCAAAGTTCCAAATCTTCTAAGATTCATACAATCTCTTAACTGTCATCCCCTATAAAATCAAAATAAAAAACCCACATACTTTCTACATATAATGGCACAGTATATACATTACTATTTCAAAACGTGTGGAAGGAAGCACAGTGAGGAAAATACTGGGCCAAAGCAAGACCAACAACCAGCTGGGCAAACTCCAAACTCTTCACCCTCCATTTCTGATGTCAAAGCTCTCCAATTCCGTTCAACTTTCTTGACTGCAAAGCATTTCTTTCTATTAGGCGGGTTCTACTCCTTGTTAGCAGCTTTCCTCCACAGATATCCCAGACCTCTGGAATCTCCAACATCCTGGGGTCTCCAAAGTAATCCAGGCTTCAACTTCACATCTTCATGCATTGACCTCTCTAGGCCTCCATGCAGGAACTCCACTGACACATGCCTGACCTCAGAAGCTTTTTCTATTCATGGAGGAAGGTTCCGTAATGCCTTTTTTCTATCCTTAAAACCAGGACCACTTGGCCAAAGCTGCCAAGTTGTACTGTGTAAGCAGTAAGGGCAGGGTGCTATCAAACACCAGCAAACTGCAGCCCAGGCCCTGTCCACTGCCTGTTTTTGTAAATAAGTTTTACTGGGCTCTGACTGTTACCTACAGTGTCTCCCAGGCACAGGTGAGAATTTACAAGAAAGGGTCACAGGACCAGAAACTTTGTTCTCTGTTCCTTTACAGAAAATGTTTTCTTATTTTTACCCCTATTTGTCTTTCATCAGCCTGTCTATCCAAAGATTATCATTAAACATAAGAATGATCAGGTGACTTAGAAAATGGAGCAAGAGTTTAAGGTCACCTGGGCTTTACAGTGAGACCCTGCTCCCTCCCCCAAAACAAAGACAGAGAAAATATTAAACTCACTATTTTCACAGAAAACTTTAATACTTCTAGGAATATTTGTGGACCTTTTCTTTAGAATTCCAAGTAAGAGCAGAGTTTTCATAAAGAGCTGCTTGCTAGAATTTCGTGTTCATGGCACTTATTCTTCAGAAAACATTTCCCAGCCCAACTTGAGGACGATTGAGGTAGAAAAGAAGAAAGAAGTCTTCCCCCACAACTATAGGACAAACAGGAAAACAGTATTGCTGAAGCCTGTGTGGATGGGACTTAGAGTGGTTGTTATGTGGGTAGAAAGGCATGTGTGATGGGAGACAGTGGTGTCCCTCCGCTAGGCCTGCCTTCTGGCTTCTCTGCTCTCTGTGTACAATCCCTGGAAGCAAGAGTAGCACAGCCTTGCCCAGCCAGTCTGCTTCCATCAGCTCCGTTAGCACGTGTACCAGGCACTAGCTGATTTCCTGAGATGTAAGCATCTGGGAGCCAGTCACAGAAATGGAAGCAGCCCTTGGGGAAGAAACAAACACCAGAAGAGAGCCCTCTGAGTCTGTGTTCCAGTAGGAAACCATTCCTCCTAACGGTTTTGGAAAAAGAAGGTTAATGATTGGGGCCATCCAAGAACAATAATCATAGAATTTTTAACTAAGTAGTTATCTATCTATCTATCTATCTATCTATCTCCCTTCCTTCCTTCCTTTTTTTCCTTCCCTCCCTCCCTTTCTTTCTTTTCTTTTTTTCTTTTTTATTTCCTCAGAAAGGCTAAGTTAAGGCCATAGATTGAGATGAGCTTGCTTGACTGATTTATCGTTTTTGAAAGAATATTAGCCTTGTGCCATGACAGCCTTTGTTCCCACTTGCAATCCTTTGTGTATAATAAGGGCTCAAAAAGCTGTATTTTGAATTTAGCCCTTATAATCAGATGAAAGTAACATTTCCTGGCAGAAACATTGAAAACAACTGTAGGTAATGACAGAGGTGACTCCATACCCATTGTTTTCCTCCTTGTTGATTTCTCTCAGTAAGTGTTAAAAAAGAAAAAATCAATGTGCTATTATTTTCCTCTAGTAATTATTATTATTATTTTAAGATTGTATTTGTAAATTATTTACTTGAGTGTAATGCTAGCAGAGGCCAGAAGAGGGCATTAGATCCTCTGGAGCTAGAGATGTAGGTGGTTGTGAGCCCTGGATAGGGTGATGGGGACTGGACTAGGCACCTTCAAGAGTAGTATCTAGGCTTAATCTCCAAGCCATCTTTCCAGGCCCTTTGTTTTATTTTTATAAATCTAATTTGACACATTACAAATTAAATAAATTGTTTTTCTACGATCTTTCTTCCCTTTTTATTTTCAAAAGTAATGAGTATAAATGTTTTCAGGCAAGGAGTGGCAAGTGCCTTTAATTCAGCATTCAGGAGGCAGAGGCAGGTGGATCTCTGTGAGTTTAAGGTCTAGTATACAAAGCTAGTTCCAGGACACTCAGGGCTACACAGAGAAACCTTGTCTTGGAAAAAAAAAAATGTAAATGTTACTGGCTACTCTCTGGACTGTCTAATAGACAAGTTCTCTGACATTCTCTTTTTCATTACCAGGAAATTCTAGGAAAAGGGATTTAAGGAGCTAGACCCTCCCAGACTAAAAGCCAACTTTTCCCACTTTTGATAGATCAAAATAAGCAGCACTGTTGAGAATGCTCCCACAGTGGATAAGTAGGGATTATGTGTGAGAAGGTAGTAAACTGAAAGGCACTTGGCGGTGGTAATGATTAAGTACTTTACCCACAAAAAGAAAATGCAAAGTTGAGAAAGCTTCTTGGTTTGGAAACTGGAAACTCACTCTAAGCTAGTGCATGTACATGCTTTGAGGGGATGGATAGGCAACCTTTGAAGATGCTGTGCATAATAAACATATGCATTGTTTACAGTGGAAAGCTTCCCCCAAGCCAGGGCTGTGCTCTGTCCTTCTGTCACTCATGTGCATCCAGATGGTATCTGATACTTTTCAGTTCTTTAATTTGGGATTAGTTGTCACGAGCTTACTTGCCTCCTAGCACTGTACTCTGTACACAGAGAATATGTAGAATATATGTTTTTTTTCTCTTTTTTAGAGCACAGTCCTTCTGCCAGTGTGTTTTATTCACACCATTCTTACTGCTATGAATTTTTTCTTGGACTAGACATCCATAAATGTTTGAATGTAAGGCATTAATGTTTGCCTCTTGACCAACTATCTGGAAAGGTGGTGTTCCATCCAATGATGTCCTTTGTGTTTCAGGGAAGCTCACTATCTGCATTATAGTTTTGTATATTCAGGGATACCCTGGTAGACTAACAGGCCTGATGCCAGTGTTCGCTTTAGGAAGCCTAGAAGCCATGAGATAAGGGATGCTCACAATCTACACAGTACCACTCACTTCAGCAGGTGGCGCTCTTTTACCTTTGGAGGTTATTCTCTCCTGGTCTCCTGTGCCCAGGGCCATACCTTGCTGGAGAGACGTCTTGTAGAGTACTATTGACCTATGAAGCTATTGTCTGGCCTGGTTAGAGAAGGCTGGTGGACACTGGACTCACCTGCTGCCAGTGATAGTCCTTGAGTAATAGTGGAAGACTGTTATGGCCATGGCTGTGCCAGAGGTGCCAACTACTCATAAAGTAGGTCATGTAAATGTAGCATTTCAACAATCATAACAGAAAGAATTCTAGCATTTGCTGAGACATCAGAGGATGGAGAAGGATAGCATGAGGCAAAGAACAATGAAAACCGGGAGCCCACATTCCTTTCAGTGTGCACATTTTATTTACAAATGATTCTATGACTTACATATTTATATAATATAGTTACAATATACTCATAAATACATGTATTCTTATGAAGTTTGCATTTGTGATGGTATTCCTAAAGCATTCTGCCATATAGAATAGTTTGAGCAGGAAGCTGTAAAGAAAGAATTGTGGCTAGACTAATAATCTTGAGGTAGGAAATATATTAGATTTGAGAAGATAAATGTGATCCATTGAATGAGAGGACATACCAACTGGACATGGCTGAGGGTTTCATTCTGTTTTGTTTTTTTTTTTTTTTTTTTTAGCCTGTATCAGAAAGCTTTCAATGGTATGTGAGTGCTTCCAGTAGGAAGAGTTTGAGTGGCTGTTTTAATTTTCAGTGAAAACAACATTTTTTTAAAGATCTCATATGTCTGGCCTTGAACAGATTTTTGTTTATTGGTTGATTTTATTGTTGTTGTTGCTTTTGTTTGTTTTGTTCTTTAATTTGAGACAAGATGTCTTATAGATCAGGTTGGCCTCAAGGTTGCTATACAGACAATTATGACTTTGAATGTATGTCCTGCCTTCACCTCCCAGCTGCTGGCATTGTAGATGTGCACCACTATGTCCATTTTAAGTGGTACTGAAGACTGGGCTGAGGGCTCCCTATGTGTGAGGCAAGTACTCTGCCAATTGAACAGCAACCATCAGCTAACTCTTTAAATGTCAGACATTCTGTGAGCTGCTTAGCTTTGTGATAATCAAGCCAACCTGTTCTTGCCTGTGTAGGAGTAAGGTGGGATGTGGTGTCAGCTGCCTTTGAAGTTTCAGTGGTATACCAGGTATGCAGGGCTTGACTATCCATATACCTCTTTAGTTTACTGTTACTAATTACTGTGACCAAAAAGTCACTGCAGGACCTTGCTTTTCCTCATTTTTTCCCTTTCATAAAAATATTTTTCTCAAATAGTGGAGTTTTTCATAAGAGTGAGATACAAAGACTTAGTCATCCCCTTCCCTCCCAGCTCTCACCCCATGAGTTGACTGACTACTTTGTCATCCTTTGTCTCTTTTCATTGGTAATTGGCCTACTATCACCTTGTGAAGAGTCTTCAAATCTATTCTGAGCAGAAAACAGTGATTCAGGTGTTGTGGTGTACTTATTTTCAAAAGTAAATTTTTATTGTAATATATTTAATGTGCTGGGCATCAAACCTGGAGCTTCATGCATGCTACATGAGTACTCATAACTGAGCTGCATCCTAAGCCAAAGCCAACTTTTTAAATTGTCTCTTTTGGCTTGAAAACCAACCACTTTTAAGTCCTGTTATTCCTGCAAAGTCCAGTCATCTCTAAGGAGAATTCCAGTCCTGTTTGAAAGATGAAAAATTTCATTTGGATCTTAATAGAGCTGCTAGCATGCTTGTGGAACTGTTGTTTCTTTGCACAGCCTCTTTGCAAGATTATTGAAATGTGCTCCTAAATATATTCCAATTTGAGAAAATTATATAGGGATATGTGGTATAAAAAATTCTGGTCTCCTTTTGAGTGGATCCTAAGACTAGGGTTACAGAATGTGTGTAAAGGGGAGGATGAACTTGGCTGCTCAGGCTTGTGTAACAGAGCACCATTGCCTCTGGCTGCTTCCACAGCCCCCATCATCTGCTGCGTTGGTAATGAGGCCAGGCCTGGCTATGAAGTCATCAGAGTGTGATGGGCTTCTGGCTTCTACTGAGGAAAACTTTGGGCTAATGTAAGTACAGTGTGTTCTCTTTGTTTTGCAGCTGGTTCTGTGAGGGGGTTGGGTGCAAGTGGGTTGAATAAAACGGAAAATGAAGGCATTCACTGTCTGTTTCATGGAGGACAGCTCACCGAAAGTAAACACCATTTAAATAGTCTCCAAATGGCCCATTCTATATGAAGTCATGCAGTATGCCCCTTTGGGCTGTCATTCTCCTTAAAATGGATCGCTCTGTTTGCACTGTCTTAATGCCATTCAACCTTAAACCCCAAATGTGGGCCTCATCAGGTCATGGTTTCAGTGCACATGTGGCAGCCATACCTTCAAACATCCTTGCTTATGCCTTCACACAGTCATCCGGAGTGGCTGGGAGAAGCAGCTATAGAGCAAGAGGCTGCAGATGATGATAGCACCAGTGACAATGGCAGGGGAAAACACTATGGCCAGTAAGTACTGTGCCCCATGGCCTCTGTCTGCATTGTTTATTTTATTCCTCACATGCTTCTGTGAGGGAGACACTGCCATTGTTCCTCTGGTACTAACATGCTCCAGCTAGTAGGTATATAGCAGGAACAGGGTTTAACATTTCCAGAGCCAGCATTGATCTACAGCGTTCTGGAAAGAAATAAACACTTACCAATTCTGACTACAGCGCAGGCTGACTACAAATGGAAGACTCTGGAATTGTATGTCCTGCTCTCCACACAGTACTCCCCTGGCTACAGACAGACTTTGTGAGACTCACAGTAGACTGACCCAAAAGCAACATTGAAGAGGTTTTTCTTCCTGATGAAAGTCTGCAAATGTCTTCATAGTTCAAACTGAAAGCCCTTCCCAGGGCACAGGAAGTTCTCCACAGTCTAAGGCTGGCTCTACCATTGCCTAGAATTGGGACAGATGTTCAGAGACAGATGTGCTTGAGAAATGCTTCCTAGAAGCTTGGTGAACCACCCAGGGCCTTTGGAGCTAGATTCCTGAGGACCAACCAGCTGGTGTGTTTGTGATGCCAAGCAAATGTTTCTGTTTTTAAAGTCTGAGATATGAAATGGTCTCTTCCAAGGAGGCCATCTGCAGCACTTCAAACAAAATTCCAAGTACAAACAGACATACAGGTTCTCTGTTGATATCTTCAAGGTCCTTGCCTTCATATGGAACAATGCTCAGTCTGTCCCTAACAATCCCCAAAATAATGAAATAGAAAAATAATGTGATTTTCAGCACATTAAAAAATAAACACACACATTCTTTCCATTGTTCAGCTTCAGAGAAGCCCCTGAGGGAGATGCGGTGGCTCCAAATGCCTCAGGTCTGTTGGGGCTTCCACATTATCTAAGCTGCTAACTTTATCTACACACTTCAGTCCTCTTGCTGGCATGCCTTTGTGTCCATAGCGCTTTCCCTACCCCTCTTGAGTGCAAGGTGAGGTGCTTATGATTGATTGGCCCTTCAGTTCCCGATGAACTTAGAAATTGCCAGTCCCTGCATCTCCACAAGAACTAAAACTAGACAGTCTGCAAAAGAACAGGTAAAGTTCAGTCCCCAGGACTGGCAGAAAGTCCAGGTGGATTCAGTGTGTCATTCTTAACAGGGTGGTGGTTGTTGTTGTTTTTAGAGTACTGCCTACTCATTATTTGTAGATTGATTCTTCCTGGTTGACATATTTTATCATTTTAATAGTATCTCAAGATTGAAATATGTCCTTTTTTCTGGGTGTGGTGACAGATAGTTAAGAAAAGGGTTTGAGGCCAGTCAAAAGAAAAAAAAATCCTTTTAATGATTTAATTTTAACTGTTTTACATTAAGATAAAATATTTAGGAGCCAAATAATCATTGCTTTTATTATGCTCTTTTTTTTTTTTTTTTTAAGAACAGTCAATCATCTAGTTTTACCCTCTCTTTATTCCTCCTGCTTTAGAAATAACCACTTTCATGTAGGCCTTGCAGGACACACCTGTACCCCAACTACTCTGGAGCCTGAGGCATAAAGGCTCTAGGTCAAGACCAGCCCAGGCACTTAGTGAGGTTCTGTCTCAAAATAAAAAGTAAAAATAAGGCTGCGGACATAGTATAGTGTCCCAGTACTTTCCTATGAGCAAAAATAAATAAAATAGAAATGAAATAGTTACTTCTGCCTCTCAACCATCTCTAAACTAGGCGCTTAGTTATTCAGAGCTGGGCCTTCCCAGTGTTCCATCTTTTCCTTGTGCATCACAGGATTCGAGCTGCAGCAGTACTTTGTTTGTGTGTGTGAAGACCCAGAATCTTGTAGAAAAGCTGTGTTTGTGTCATTTCTGTATATTCATGCTACTTGGAGTTAATAATAGTGCTTTGATGTCTCCCCACTCTGTTTTCTTGGGTGTCTATTTGTTTATCAGCCCTAGTCTCCATGGTCTCTTGAAGGGTCAGCCTCCATTGGTGCATGGTTCCTGGTTCTGCGGGCATTTCTCTCTCACCTCTTTTTGAAGCACACTTAGGTAGACTAGTGGCTTCCAGAGAATATGGGTGTGTAGGAAGTGGGTATTTTTAAGCTCTGAGTGTCTAAAAATGTAGGATCTTGTCTTCATTCTCCTGCTTCAGTTTCATAGCATTCTTGATATGAGTGACTTATTCTGTGTCAGGTATTTTGTATTCTATCTGGCATCCCATCTTCCCTTTCGGGGTAACACCTTGGGTTTTAAGCTGATGGTCTTCTCCTACTTTCTCTGTCGTGGGGTAAAGGACTTCTATTTCTTAGGTGTCAGCCTCCAGACAGCACTTTCTCTCTCCTATTCTTTCTGTTTGTTTTGGCTTGGCTTGGTTTGATTTGACATTTTGCTTAACTCTCTGGGGGATTGCTTTAACCCAATAGCTCATCTCATCTCTTTACTGACTCTTTCTTTTCTCCCATAAGGCATCTTCTTTACCAGTAATGTGCATTCGGAGAACTGTAGGGCTGCAATACATCCTCTTAACTCAGGATGATTGGTGGCGTTAACATCTTGAGTATGCTCAATGTCCTCCAGGTTCATTTTCTACCTAAGATGTTGTCTCAGTCTTGAACCCTAGGCTTTCTGCAAATGCCTTTAAGATCCTTGGTTTGTCAAAATTTGGGAAGAGGACTTTAAGAATCAGAATGGCGGGGCTGGAGAGATAGCTCAGTGGTTAAGAGCACCGTCTGCTCTTCCAGAGGACCCGGGTTCGATTCCCAGCACCCACATGGCAGCTAACAACTGTCTGTAGTTCCAGTTCCAGGCAAACACCAAGGCAAATAAATAAATAAATAAATAAATAAATAAATAAATAAATAAGAATCAGAATGGCAGTCCTGAGTGCATACATGAGTTGGCCTCACCATAGCTGATTGCAGTCCTCCAGCATCTGTGTCATCCATCCAGCCTATGCTCTTGGATCATCAGCTCTTTCCATCGCCTGCCTTCTGGGCAAAAGCTTAACTACTATCAGTCTGAGACTGATAGTAAGAAAAGATGCCTGTGGCCCCAGAATCCTTCATGCTCACACTTACCTAGTCTTGTCCACCTGCCATTCTCTCCTCTGCTCCCATACCCTTCTAGTGTTCTCTTTCTTGTCTCTCTAGACAGTAAGCTACATTTAATTGCCAGGGTCTGTTGAAGATGGACAGACAGTACAGTTATGCAAGGTATGGAAGGCTACCCAGGGATCTAACCTCTTTCAAATGCTTAGCCAGGCTAGCTTAGGTTTGCAGCCTACTAGTGGGAAATAACAAGTGGGCCTTTCCCTTCTTTTCTGCCCACAAGATGAAGGTCTATGCCATCATTTGCCACCTTTGTCAGTCTTTATGAAACTTCCTAGATTTTGTAGCTATTCTGTTTTATTTTCTTTATTCTTATTGTTTTTGCTTTAAAATAAATAAAACCAGTTTTTATCTGCACACAGTAGGGTATGCGTATCTGTCATCCAAGCACTTGATGGAATGATCAGGAGATCAAAGCCAAACCTCATTTACATATCTACATACTGAATTCAGTGCCCGCCTGAGTTGCATGATACTCTCTGTCAACAACAAAACAGTGTTTTGGGAAGGACACATGGAGGCAATCTCCACTCAGAGTTCCATGTTCACCTGGATGCCTCTTTTGCTCATCCAAAGGTTCTTATATATCTCAGGCTGGTCTGGACTCAGTATGTAGCCAAGGGCAAGCTTGAATTTCTTATCTCTGTGCTTCTACACCTCTTGAGTGCTGATATTGTAGGTATATGCATATGAGGCAAGTACTCTAACATCTAATTTACATCCCTAACTCTTAGGGTTTGGGTTCTTTTTTAAAACAAAGCCCCAGTTATCAATAGTAAATTCTCAAAAGAATACTGTAGGTAGTGACTACCTCTATCCCTTGGATTTAGAGTTGGATTTTTTTTTTTTATGTACTTTTTTAAGTCAAATCTTGTCTCTTCAGACTCTTCAGACTCTGCCCTTCTTCCTCCAAGTATTATCAGTTTGGCTTCCTGCCTAACCTTATTCTGTTCAGCTATTAGTCAGTCAGCTCCATTATTAAATCAATCACAGTGACATATATTCATATAATGTAAAGGAATATTCCGTATGTGTGTATATATATGTGAGGAGATATCTCTAACTTCCCAGAGGAAGTCCCATGTATCCCAGGCTATTTTCAGTTTTGCTAAGCTTTCCATGTAGCCAAGGATTACTCACTATTATACCTGACTCTGTGAACTATTAGTTTGTCACAAATGTTTCTGTAAGAATGTTATACTAAATCTGATGTGTTCAAATTTCAGAAACAAGAAGTTTACTTCCTCATCTTTGAAGTGAGAGAGACCTAGGATTATAAATTATCAATTATTCATTTGAAAAAAGCCTTTTCTATTGTCAGGACCAAGTAGGGAATGCATTCTGAGCTAGGGTGGGAGTCCTTGGTGCCCTGAACTCTCTACTTCCACTTTGCATATGAACAAGAGGGTGATCAGCTAAGGAGAAGGATGACAGTAAGACCTGGTCAGGACGAGGACCTAGGAACTTCCCTTCCATAAGTGCATGTTTCTACTGTATCCATTTTAGTGAGAATTTAATGGAATTTAAACAAAATAGTTGGATTACAGCACAGAAATGATCATTCCTCATATATTCATTTGTTTATCAAATATCAGCTGTGTTTCCTTTTTTATGCCAGCCAAGGAGGAAGAAGAGGGTATATGTGGCCCCCCAAAGCCAGCACTCTTCTGTGTTTGTAGCCAAGTGGCCACCTTAGCACCACCCTTTAGAGTTAGCCTTGCTGATGTCTTCAAACAGATCTCTGGAAGAGACTCAGACCTCCTTGGCTGCCTTCAAATTAGCATCTCTCTTGTACTTTCTTGGCCTGCAGTCATGGCCATTCAGTAGGCATGGCTTGCCTCAAGGATGAGCTGTTGGCAGTTTGTCCCACAAGCTCTATGAATGGTTTGAGAGAAGAACTAGAATTGAGTAAGGTTCAGAGCCAGACAGTACCTCATGACAATTGCTCTCTGTTCATAGGGTGCATGAGCTGGTATTACTACGTGACCATGCCAATGCCAGCCTCCACCTTCACAATTGCAGTGGGATACTGGACAGAAATAAAGCCAAAGACATCCCCATCAGATGATCTGGTGGCAGAGCGTCCTCTCCTGCCTTCAAAAGCTGACTTCAGGTTTGTGTTGGGGGTTTTGATAACTTCACTTTGGGAATGTGAGTCATCCCTGCTGAGAAACTGAGCCAGAATGGACCTAATCAAAGCAAGGAAAGACCAACTAGAATAGAGGGAGTTGGCCTTGTTGTTCATGAAGAAAGAAAAGAAAGGAGGTGGATGTGAAATTCTCCATGATGTCAAGAGAATCATTTCTACATGTTTGTTCAGATTAAAAAGCTGCAGTGAAAGGATTCATCTAGTTGACCCTGTGAGGGCGCTGACCATTTTGGTCCTGTGATGCCAATTGCTATCTTGTGGGGCAGCCTCCTCAGTAGTGCTCACTGGTCTCTAGGAGCATAGGTCACAAGGAGACTCACTTAACCATTGGGTTAATGGATTTCTTCTGAGTTAAGGCCTGTTAACTTTTTAATTTTTTAAATGCAGATAAAATCAGCTTCAGCTTTTTAGAAATGGTATAGGCTATTGCATAGAGACAATCCAAAAGAATGGTGAACATGCTTATTTCAACTTTGAAATAAAAGTAAGAGTGACAGTGATATAGCTTTGTTGGTAAAGTCCTTATCAGGCATGAAACCCTGGCTTCCACCTTCAGCACTACATAAACTGGATGTGGTGGCCATAAATGTAATCCTAGCATTTAGGAGGTAAAGGCATCTAGGTAAGAAGTTAAAGTCATCCTTGGCTACATGGCAAGTTCAAGGCTAGCCCTATATGAAATCCTGTCTCAAAAAAACCAAAACAGAAAAAGAAACCAACAACTATATTCTGGGTGCATTTCTTTTGTGTTAGTCTTTCCTTGTTATTTCGCTTATATCCTTCCTTACCACAGTGGCTATAGTGATGTCCTTAGGAACTGACACCAGGTGGTTTCTTCTCTAACAAGCACATCTTATTGCCTACGTTATGCTTTTTTGGCAGCATAGAACTATTTTCTACTTTTTACTCAGTAATATGTCAGTTCTGAAGTGTCTTTCCTAACGGCTCTACTTTATGTAGCTCAGGAAAGATTATTAGATTTTACTTGCATTCTCTCAGGGGAAGAAGGTAATTGTGGACAGAAGTGGCATATACTGCTAATATGATGGCAAGTGAGACTCTATTGTTCCCCTCCCTTGCTCTGGAACCACACTGAAGACTTCATTTTGGACGACAAGTGCCCAAGAAAGTAACTTTGTCTTGATATGAGCAAGAAATGCATCTATGGTAAAGCACTGATATGTGCTGTAGGGTTTGTGATGGGAGTGTCCTTGATGATCCTGAGCCCACACAGAAGCATTGGCTATCTGCAGCCAGTGTTCTGTAAGATGTGTTGGCTTTGTTATTCTCCATTATAGATGAGAAAAAGAGGCTCAGACAATAATTTGTTTATTATCCTACCTACTGAGGAAGAGTACCAATATTTATTGTATCTGCATGCTTGTCCATCAGAAATATACAGCTAACAAAACAATAGCTTAGATTTTTCAATTCTCTCATGCAATCATACCTCATATGACCATCTCTGGGAGTTAGAGTGGTTCTTTTTATCCACCACATCCCTAGCTCCATGGGTTGAGCCAGTCTGTTATGACATCATACCACTTTGGTGTTTCTGGCTGTGCTCACATCTGATAAAGCCTGCCGTCTCAGCCCTCCCCTACACCACTCTCATTCATGATAATCTGACGTTTACAGGAGCCTTACACACCATGGCTTTCCTTTGCCTACGTGTTCATCTGGGTTCCAGAAATTTAGCCAAAAGCTTGGTTACTGAACTTTTGATCACTGTTCACAGTAGTTAAATTATGGTGGAGTGGGGGGCACTTTTCCAGACCACTTGGGATGAGCATTTTAGTAAACACATAGGCTATAAAGATAGTCATATTAACAATTCAAAATGCATTAATTTTATTTGGTTGTGGCCACAGGAGACTCTTGTTTTGTGTGTAATCTGTCAGGCCTTCATCTTGGGTCATCCAGTTTATGCTTGGCATGGAAGCTTGGATAATCTCCAGTAGAACACAACAGAAGTTAGTAAAAGCACTGAAAAACTGGCACCACGTTAAAAACACTGAGATGACTCATTCTGCAGAAAGGAAGACAGGGTGGGGAGATCCACCTTGAAAGGAAGAGAAAGAATCTCCAGTTGCCACTAGGTCTGTGTTAACTGTTGATTACACAAGTCCTGCATTCCCTTAGCTGCTACATGAAGTGAACAGCCAGGGTCATCTTTGCAAAAAGAAACCTTGGGAAGCATTTCAGTACATGATTGGCATCCACTGTGATATACCGGAGGTTGTTTCAGTTTGCTGTGTATACAACCTGGTTGAGAACATTATGTTATATCAGAGTTCCCTCATCTTCTTTGTAATCTCTGTCCTCTTCTCTGACAGCTGCACTGGTGAGGCCATAAGAGATAAAGAGAAAGAGCCACCAAATATTGAAGTTTTTGCCTTGGTCACAGTGGATCTAAGCATAACCATGAAAGTCAAGGTGTACGGGTCCTTACATAGGAACCACAGTAGCTTGCCAGTAGCTTGATTGCCATTAAGTCTTGAATTTTATGGAAAACAGTATTAAGTCACATAACTAGTGGTAATTATTGTCATTAGTTTGTTGAGTGCCATGTATACCTAGGAAGAAAATAATTTATCCTTTTCCTTGAACAAACAGGCTTATTGGTTCCTTGCCATCTTCACTCTGTTCCTTAGCCTCTGGTTTTCTTAGGTGTAAGATGTAATCTCACTCCATGGGAACAGGCAGTTCTAGACAAAGTGCCTCCCTGTACTGCAGCATTATGGTGTTTGGCCCTAAAACTTACCCCTTGCTCGGTCCAGAGAGTTCCATCTTTAGGTAACATGCTTTGAAGGTCTCTCATTGGTTTTCTGAGACAGGGTCTTGATGTATAGCCTTTGCTGGCTTAGAACACATCATGTAGTCCAGGCTGGTGTCAAATCCACAGTACTCTTGCCGCAGCCTCCCCAGTATCTGCTATTGCCACACATGGCTTCTGAAAGCCTTTGGGGGTGGCTTTTTGAGGCAGGGTCTCATGTAGCCCACACTTACCTTGAACTGATTCTCCTGTCTCTACCTTCCAAGTGTTGGTTACAGACTTATGACATATACCACAATTGTCAGTTTGTAAAAGCTCTTCAGTAGAGAGTATGTGATCTTAAAATACCACAGGACATTGTTTTTCTATGTAAATACATTTTAAAAAGTTCCATAGAGGCTGACTAGGTAAGTGACTTTTGCTTGTCCACCATGGGGCAGGTGTGGAATATATACAAGCAGACACCTTTGCTTTCTTTCCCTCGTGAGATGATGTTATCAGTCTGGGCTTTTGACTCAAGTTCAGTGTCAGTAATATATTTGTGCTGTCACTTTATCCTTACGGTTTTTATGTGTCCCCATTTTTCTTTTTACCCACTCTTAGCCATAACCCAGTCTCACTGGGGCTAGCCAATGTATTCTTGAAGCGGAGTGGTGGAGGTGAGGCTTGTTTGCATAGCTGTGTGGATCCCTTGATCAGAGGCCTTGGGTGGGTGGAAGATATTTCATGAATCTAAAAAGGAATTATTGTTGTAACTTGCCCAAATTGAGGCAGGCAAGTGCTTAGAGAGTCTTCAGTATTCATGGTGAATCACAGGGGCACCCACAGCTAGAATTATAATCTGAAATTTAAAGTTACAGGGGTTTTCCATTGTGTCTGAATCGAGGACAAGTTAACAGATGAAAAAATAGAATTCTCTTTGATGTTGGTTTCTTTGGATGTATAAGTTCTCTTGAGGCCTGTGAGTCAGGTCCTAGGAATTTTCCTTCAGCTCCGCCTTTGTCTTTCAGGGAGTAACTAGTCAGATGGTGCTCATTGGGTTATGGTCTGCTTCCTTAGAAGGTTGATTTCGTTAAATTTATACTAAAAGTGCATTGGGAAAAATTGGAGATATAGCTCAGTTGATAGAGTACTTGCCTAGCACGTAGGAAGCCCTGGGCTTGATTCATAGCACATAATAAACCAGGCATATTCCAGTAATCATAGCACACAAGAGATAGAGCCAAAATGATCAGGAGCTGAAGACCATTCTCAGCAATGAGATGCATGTGACCTTGTTTCAAACACCTAAAAGATGTAGTGGAGAAAACATCCCTAGAAGTGCCTCTGTTTTTCTCAGCAACAGCTTCTGGTAAGTTTGGTAAAGGATGCCTAGATTATTATTATTACTTTTTTTTTTTTTTTTGATAAGATGGTTTGTGTTTTTCTGAAAGCTGTACCCATAACTGTCTTTTTCTACCCCATCCCAAGTCACTTACTGTGGGATATTCCAGAATGGAATCTTTACTTTTCTTAAGAGTCAGATACATAGTGCTCATACCTACAACCCCAGCACTTGGCAGGTAGATGCTGAAGAATCAGGAGTTGAAGGCAGCCTCAGCTACATCATGAGTTCAAAGCTACCTGAGCTACATGAGACCTCAAACAATGAAAGTGACATAGATAAAATGGCTATTGAATTTCTCCCTTTCCAGGAATTGTCAATTATTTGGACAGTTTTTCTATGGTAGCATTTGAAAGCACATCACTGAGGGAGAATTTGCTTTAATCTGGGTGGGAGATTGTTTTCTTGTTTTAAATCTTGCCCCCTCTCTAACCCACCTACCCCCATTAATTCTAAAACAAAGTCTTTTTGCTTTTATGTAGCTTAAATTGAAGTCACTTCAAGCACATTGATAAATATTTTGATCTTTTTTTTTTCTTTTGCTACTATCCAAAAGCAGACAAGCCAACAATTGAAATGGACACCTTTGCTGTTTGAACCACTCACTGCCTTCTCTGAGTTGACTTCATCTCCTCTTATGCGTTGTCCCAGGTATGCTGACACCTGCAGTCATGTAGAGTACCCCTGCCGATTTCAGAAGGCTGCTGCTGTCACCCAGGAGATCATTCCTCACCGCGTGTTTGCCCCACTGTGCCTTGAGCGTGTCTGTCAAGAGGCCCTGCTGTGGCTGATCCCTCCTTGCCTCTCAGCTGCGTACTCTGTCCTGGGAACACACCCTTTCTCCCGACTGGACATACTCATTGTCCCTGCCAACTTTCCAAGTCTGGGGATGGCCAGGTAGGTATGCTTCTCTGTATGGTATGTGGAACACATGCTTCCGAAGTCAGGGACTGCTGAGGAAATGCCTTTCTTAAACTTTATCAAAAGTTTCATATGCTTAAGATGGAAGGAAAGGGTTCCTTGCTTCCTCCTGGATGTGTTACTGCTCCCTTCAAGGGATGGTTTTTAAGTAGACCCTTCTCCCCACCCTGTAACCATGAACCTACTGGTATCATGGCTGGGACTGGGAATATATTGCATCACAGAGTGATATATGTGGGTCGTGATTACTTGGTGGCTGTTAGCTTGGGTGATGAGAGCTTGCTGCTAATGAGTCCAAGGTCATGGCATCAGGCTTTGCACACAATAACAAAACCTGGTCCCAGGGCCACAGCTGCTCACCTAATCCTGACCAGCTGCCTCTTCCATTCTCACCATTGGTCACAAGGCAGCAACTTTAGAGCTCTGTGTCAGAGAGAGCATAAATCCATTCTCACTGCTGGAAAACCAGCTAAAAGCAAATGGCTTACCATGGGGAAGGGGTAGAGCAACTTGGTCCCATTTTTAATACAGCAAGTCAAGTATTCTTTCAATGTCTTCACTTGATCTTGACAGAAAATGGGGATTTAGAAGTTGACCCTTTACCCTGTATTAATTACAGCCATACTCATCATCAAACTGTTTGTCCACACAGTGATGGGAGAGTGGCCCCATCCCACAGTTTAAAGATGGTAGAAGGCCTTGCTTTTGCTTCTGTTTGCAAATCCTAATCACTAACAGGGACTGTGCTTGACTAGTGATGGGAAAACGAACTCATCAAACATGTGGCTTTGAGTTTTTCCCTATTAGTCAAGGAAATTCCTTCTGCCAATTAATTTCCATGCTTTTGAACAGCTGTCATTTGTGGTGTTTTCCCAAAAAAGCTGCACACATTCTTGGTAAAACCCTTGAGTAGAAAAGAACTGACTAGACATTTGCTTTTGATCTCTACTTCACACACACACACACACACACACACACACACACACACACACACACACACACACTTTTTAAGGGATGGCTGGCTGACTGTAATTCTTGAGAAGTTCTCAGAAAATCATTTAGACTGATTTTAATCCTGTATTTATGAAGATAATGGGAATGTAGAAACTAGGATAATTATATATGTTTGGTTGCATGCATCATATAATTGTCTTGATGTCTATGTATAGTTTGTCTTAACAAGGGGACTTCTTTGGTTCCTTTGAAGAGTTTTCTGGACTTAATTTAAGCGGTTATTGGTGAAGAAAGGGCTGTTCATTAAACGCTTCTCATTTGTATATAGTTTTGAGGGGTCACATTAATTTGAAAGATTTTAGCACTTTATGAGCCTTGTTTTTCAGGACATATTTGCTAACGGTTCCATGTTTTAGCCTGAGGGAACCAAAGGCCAAGTATTTTTCATTCACAGAGCCACTTGATAGCTCCTTCCCGACACATAGTCTGCCAGAACTAGAATGTGCTGACCTGCAGGCCATTCTTTCTATCAGCTCCTTTTTCCAAGTCTGCATGCCCAAGCAGGCTGATGGTAAGATTTCTGCTTTTTTGAGATATTTAAGGTGATTTAAACATGCTTAATGCTATATTTTTAAAATAAGCATTAAGTACCTGAAGGCTAAATGGTGCTGGGTACAAATGTCAAAACTTAGCAATAGTACACTCCCCCCAACACACACACACACACACACACACACACACACACACACACACACACACACACACACCTTCCCTTATTAGACAGAAAATAGCCTGTCCAGGTTAAGCTGTTTTCTGTTCTTAACTACTTTTCTTTGCATTAAAAATGTGGAAGGGTGATTGTGGTGTTGTCTACTCACAGTTGGGGTGCAGAATTGGGGGGGAGGGTGCTTCTGTCTTTTTAAACTCTGACTTAAATTTATTCCACTTGCTGGGCTTGTCCCTACAGATCCCTACACCTTGATCCACATGCAGCTGAGCCTGGTTACCGGGGCCCTACTGCTTTATCTATGTTCAAGGCTCTACTGAAGCAAAATGGCAGGTGTGGAGGTAAACCCTGTGCCCCATACAGGGGTAGGGAAACTCTCAAAACCATGAGGTGCCACTACAAGAGACCTAAGCACCAAAACTCATCATGTCCTGATCATTGTAGTGTGCTGGGGAATCAAAAGACTTCTTGGTAAATTAACTGACTCTTTTCTGAGTCTCTGTTTATAAACATGTAGCAGGATCATAAATTTCATAGCCCTGGGCTTCTTTAGCAGTTAGGTTTTAATTACAGTGAGTGCCATTTTAGTATTCCTCTTTGCCAAACAGCATTCAGCAAGAACAAAGCAGCCAAGTCATTAACTGTGTCTAAAGAGTTTTTAAAATGTTCGGATGAAACATTATTCATCATAGTTTGTATGAATGTGTTTAATTCTTCTCTTGAGGCAAATAGGTGACTTCAGTGGGATGAGGAAAACACATTTTTACAGTTTGAAAGTTAGATGATCAATTCACAAGACGGTAAAAACCACAAAAGCAGCAGTCTAGAACTGGACTTATTTTTAACGAAAGTGTTTTGGAGCTCTCTTAGCAAAGTGCTTCTGAGTATTTTATTGTGTTGTTTCTGTCACCTTTTACTACAAAGCCACAGCTGAGCAGCTGGCTTTCCCTCAGTCTCAGCACTTTTCTTACTCACTGTTCAAAGGGAAAGATGACCCTGACCCTGACCCTGACCCTAACCCTCTAGCCCAGTGGTTCTCAGCCTTCCTAATGCTGTGATCCTCTAATATAGTTCTTCGTGTACTGCTGACCCCAACCATAAAATTGTTTCTGTTGCTGCTTCTTAACTGTACTTTTACTACTGTTCTCAAATCATGATATAAAATCAGATATACAGATAGATGGCACTTAGGTGACCCCCATGAAAGGGTCGTTCATATCTGCAGGTTGAGAAGCATTGCTCTAGCCTGACTGAGGAAACCTACCAGTGTGCATTTGGTCCTCCATGTCCCACTCCATTCCATCTTTTACTCATTTGGAATTAGTGAACATGGGGTCTGCATGAATTAAGGGAGTACTGTGATGCCCCATGAGGAGATGAGTGCATTTTGAATGATGCACTCCTTTGTGTACAAAGCTCTCCTGCTGTTGAGATTAATAGTAAACTATTTTTTTTATGACCTCATGTATTCTCATGTCTCAAGCTGAGCTAGAACATCCAGTCTGACTTGCTCTCATTGAGAAATAAACGCAAAGGGTACTCTTCATCACACTTGCGTTCCTTGATCTAACAGCAATCACATCAGTAGAATAATAGCCCAGAACTGGATTTATGAATGTTGCTGAAAATGGACCCCGTCTTCCCTCTTTACTGTTTACTTTGCCATTTGTCTCTCAACAGATCACAGTCACATCCCAGTTTTCCTGGCTTCACCATTTGTCATTCAGGGATTCACAGTTATGTGTCACAAGCCATAATTAAGCTGGCAGACCACCTTACTAATGTCCAGGTACCCCCACCATATATTTGAATTTCAAGAATCTTGCAAATTATCTCAGTGTCAGAGTTTCGTTTAGTGCCATCAAAAATCCTGTTCTCCTTTTTAGCTCCGCTGTTCACATCTTAGCCTTGCCCCGTCCACCTGGGAAAACTGTAGAATGGGGTAAGTAAAGGTAGTGTGCTTGGCTAAGGTAGCTGGCAGATTCTGCTCTGATCTCCTTTCTGTTGGCTATCTGTTTAGTATTGGTGCTTTTCTGTCAAGCACATTTCTGTATGCAGTATTTAAGTTGCCAAGCCTACAGGGGCAAGTGAGGTTGATGAGATCTCCATTCTTCTGGGGACAGACATTCTAGTCTGAGAGAAAAATAGAATACATAGAAGTAGAGATGTGTGGTCTGAAGAAATAAAATGAAGGATACTGAGAATAGGGCTGGCAGCTTTATTACGTGAGCTCAGGTCAGCCATATGAAGACAAACGGAAACAGTGAGCAGTCATGGACAGCTATAGAGATCAGCTTTGTCTTAGGATTGTGGGTGCTGTGCTGTCTCATGACCTGCTAGTTAGAGCCCCAGGGCTTAGCAGCCACTGTCCTTAAACAGAATCTCCATTTTTGGAACTGGCACAGCACCTGGCACCCTGACTAGAGACTACCCCTTTGCCAGGGGGAAAAGATGACCACAACAGCCATTTTAAAAAAAAAAAAACTGGTCTGTTTTGTGATTCTTTAGGTAGAACACAGTAGATCACAGGAACAGGAGCTGGATTTATATGTTTGCTCATCTAAGTTTTTAAGATTTTTTTTTCCTTATTGAACAAAAATAATGTTGACAAAGAGTTTAGAGAAATAATTACTCAAATATTCTCAATGTTCTTCATGGTGGAGAAATACCGTAAAGCCCCTTATTATACACAACTTGTTCTTAAAAGATTGGATTGTGCAATAGAAAACCTCTGCATGCTTATCCTTGTTCCTGACTCTGCATGCAAAGTTTCCTAAGTACCTCAACTGCAGATAGGCACCCTGCACAAACATGTCCAGGAATGATGGTAGCCAGCTTGCCCCGCCCCTCCCTGGAGTTAGACAGACAGGGTGTTGTCTTGTTTGCTCTCATCTCTTAGCCAATTCATAACAGAATAAGCAAAGCCCAACACAGGGCTACAAAGAGCCTGTTGTTCTTAACCTTCTGATTAGGCTCCTTTCTGCCAGGGAGGAAACAGTCAAACGTTTCTGTCATTATGTTAAGTGGTAAGGTCTCACAGCTTTGAAAGTCTTTCTTCATTTGTTTTTTTGCTAGTTTACACTTGAATTTTTAATCCCCTAAACCCAAACCACCATACTCTTAAACATTCCTTTCAGTGCCAAGGGATGTACCCACAATGGTTCTTCCGTCAGGAGTGGGGCTCTGAGACAAGCTGATACTCATACATCCACCCACTCTGCTGCTTTCTCTCATGAGCTGCACAATGAGGTTTGCATTGTAGGTTTTGTTTTGAGCTTGGATTGTTTCTCAGATTTTTAATGAATTCCCATATTTTTCATGAGTTGTTTCTATAAAATCCAAAATATTTGAGTGAGCATTTCTGTTTCTTGTGCCTTTTGCATAGCTGGGTGACCATGGCAGGCAAGCACTGTGTGTGACCTTCCTTTTTTGAAATGTTTAGCTGATGTCTGCACCTTTGACATTGCTGTAGAGCTAGCTGAGCAGTCCTGAAGGCAGCAAGTAGGATGGCCCCGTCTGAACGTGGGGTGGCTTTTTTGTGTCCTCTAAATTTTGTTGCTGACTTCTGGTTCCATGAAGGAGTTGACTGACTTAGTTTCTCTTCTGCCTAACAGGAGAACCTTCTCATAACAAGTTCTGTTTTTCACTTTTCTTTCCTAGAACAGTAACTGTTATTCATAAAGTTATATTTTTATGGGGCTCTGAAAGCCCCTGGCTGTGGTGGGTTTGCTGGTCTTGGCCAGGATATCCTAAGCTTTTCCACTCAGAAGCCCTTTCTGCAAGACATTTTTATATAAAAATTGTAGATGTAAAATTAGTGCATGAGACAAATGCTTATTGATGAATGTTAAAGAAATGCATCTTAACAGTTCCCTTAGTATGCCGTTTTCTAAAGTCTAATTTGCACATTAATGAGAAGAATATGATTGTTTATTTTTACATAAACAGGTAAATCCTAGCTGAATATTTGACACTGCAGGGTATAGATAGAATCTTCAGTGTTTTTCAAAATTGATATCTTTGACTTTATAATCTTCAACATTCAGAACACTATATCAAGCAAATTTAGTACAAATAGTGGGAATATTTTACACCAGTTCAAAAATAATTATAATTCTGCTCTAATTCTCATGACCAAATTCATTTTGTGATTTTTTTTAAATGAAACTCAAATCAACAACTCAAACATTGTTAAAAATCGCACAATCTAACAATATAATACAATCAACCCCTATACACTGATTTGATACTTGCCTGCTGAGGCATTATAGGAAAATACTATAAGACTTCACTTCCTGTGATCAAACCTTTGGGTTTCCATGAAAGCAAAAAAACCTTGTGCGCGTAGTGAAAACCCCAAGGTTGGTAAATGTTCAGCAGCTGCAAATCTGTGACAAGTGTTTGGACCTGCCAGGAGAGACGCAGAGTGCTGTGAGTGTTCAAAGCCGCAGCTGCTGCAGACTTGTGATGCAATGTAGGCAGCTGCTGCCAACAGCTCCAATTCAACATGGGTTACGTTTGAATTATATTGGCTGTAGGTTCAGACACATTTCATTGGTGCCAAACTTTTGTAGACCCCCAAATTCAGTTACAATGTTGGAATATCCACCCATCGTTTACAAACTATGGTTTTGACAATAACCAGTTTATATCAAGTTGGGCAGTGGGTGAGAGTTTAAGGCTCAGGCATTGATGAGACTCACCTATGACTGTTGGAGGCTGAATGCTTTGCTTTCAGGGAAGGTGATGAAGACTGTGGACCACAGGGGGCCAGGCAGAGTGAATGTGTGGCTTTTACTTATCCAGAGTCTTCCTGCAATGGGTAGCTGTACTGCTTGTCAGATCCACAAGTACCATTTCATCATCATAGTGTGGTGATCTCTACCCTCTGGAAGATTGCACTTAAGTGTTTTATTTTCTTTGAACTGTTCACACACAGAGAGACTAACAGACCTACCTTCAGAGAACTGCTAGAGCTATCCATCAAGAGAACTTGTCAGGTCTCTGAAAGGCTTCTGCAGCAATCACCCTCTACCTGTGTTTGTAATCATCTTCCTCTTTTGATAGCATCATAGGCAGCTAATCTCTTCCAGTCCTGGACCCTGATGTGGCTAGTTGCTACCATCTTGTCATTTCCCTTTGGAGGGAAAACTGTCTTCACCTCTCTGCTGAGCCCTTATTCCTGTGCTCCCTGGAGAGAGAGAGAGAGGGGAGAGAGAGAGAGAGAGAGAGAGAGAGAGAGAGAGAGAGAGAGAGAGAG
>PVIH01010474.1:0-75139 GCA_004025045.1 Sigmodon hispidus | reverse complement strand
ATAGGTCCAGGCAAGATGGGGCCCCAGTGCTAAGAGGGGAAGTAGACACCACCTCTAATCTAGAAGCTATCTGAAAACCACTCACAAAGAAAAAATTAGCTTTCTTCAACTGAGGTCTCTCACTGGGTATCCCCATGCCCAGCAATGAATGGCCAACATAAAACACATTCAATGGTACTCTTGGAGGGTTTTTTTTTTTCCCTAACAATGCTTTGGCTAGACATTTTTTTTTTAAACCTTACAGATCTTTTGCTCATATACATGGCTTTCAATTTTGTTTTCATGTGTTTTTCTCTGTGTGTGAATGTGTATATTTCAGTGTCTATATATGTTTCTTATACTTTTTCTTTGGCTCTTTTTTCCCCTGCTTGTTTTATTCTGGCTGGTTTGGTTTTTATATTGTCTTATTATGTTTTAGATGCCTATCTGTATTCTAATAAGGGGGAGTAAGAAAGTAGGAGAATCTGGGAGGAGCTGGAAAATCAACTGTATAAAATAATCTATTTTCAATTTATAAATTAATTTAAAATTTTTAAGTGTGTCACGCGCAACATTGCCAGCAAGGAAGACGCAACACCGAATCCTTCTCTCTGCAGTTTATTCGGGTCCTTTACAATCTGGTTTCTTCTGACAAATGACCCCGGGGGGAAGCCTGCTCTTAGCTAAATACCCTCAGGGCTTCCAATCCAAGATAGCCACGTGGGCATCACCAATAGGCTCAGATATATGGAAGCAAGCCAGATCCTTGGCCTAGCCAAATATGGAGTTGTTTACCACGGAGAGCGCTCAAGGCCAGCACCATCTTACGGTGTGGCTGTATGCAGCTCTCTACAGTTCCCCCTTTTTTAATATAAAAGCAACAGGCAAGAGTAGAGGCCTGATCTCTGTCGTGCAAAGGAACTTGTACTAATGCTCCTCCAGGTGTACTCCACCCAGACAACATTAGACCTGTCCGATACCCCTTTTTCACAGAGGCGGGAATGTGGGTATCAACCCGCATGCAATCAGGCATGCTCTTCTTGGGCTCCAAACCTCGGTGGATCCAAGCCTCGGTGGATCCCAAGTGCAGTGGGCAAGCCTCGCATCCTGTGTTAGAAAAATTAACTTTTCAAGGTGGCCAGCCAAACATGAGGGGACTGTCTCATCTCCAAGGCAGCAAAGGCTTGTAGAATCATGGCTGCATTACGACGTTGAGTGAACCTAATATGGCAAATGCACCACAGGCACACTAGGAATATTAGCACCATCAGGCCAGCCAGAGCTCCCCCCCCACTCTTTAAGGTGGCCCATAGCAGTGGAAATCCAGGAGGACAGTCCTTCTGCCAGCCCGACATCTATCCAAGTTGAATTCACCGTGACAATAGCCACTCTCAGCTGCTCCATCAGGTGATCAAATTCTACCGTCCAATTACCTAAAAGATAACTAGACAATTGTTTAGACAAGTTAGCAGCATGGGTAAAATTCTCATACTGTACGCTGGTAATACACAGCCCTTGGAACTTCCATTCACAGCCAAGCTGGGCCAGCTGCCACAATACATCAACTTGCTCTTGAACTAAATCAATCCTTTGATTGACAATCATCAATCCTCCTTTCAACTGGGCAGCAGAACTCTGCTGTAAATTTAGGGCCCACACTGTGCTAGCTGAAAGATCATTCAAGACTTGTGCAGTTTGTACTGTGAGGCTCATGGCAACGGCGGCGGTGGTGGCACTAGCAGCCACCAAGGAAATGGCTGCAACTATGGCAGCAGTTATTCCAAAATCTCTCTTGGGTCTAAAGAGCAACATGGCATTCGGAGCCACTACAGGAACTGGTATCCATCTGGGCAAGTGTGCCACAACACCAAATCTAAACTCACTAGCATTCCAGCATTGAGAATAAAAACAACTGTCACTAGAACAAGTGCTGAAAGCAAACTGGCTTACAATAAACACAAAAGGAGGAATAACACACACAGGTGTAGGCTCATATTCAAGAGAATAATTCTTAGCTAATAAGCAACTACCTCTGATAGCTCGAGGATAACTAGTGAAATTACATGTAAAATTTCCCAATCCAAAATATCCTCCTTTAATCATAAGTAAAGCTTCAGCATGTAAACAACTACCATTAATCCCACATAAAAGCCAATTATCAAAAGGATTCACTTTCATCCTCATCTGGTTATGACTCTTATTAACCCTCAGCCCATGCAGGTTTCAAGAGGCAAGGGCACCAGCCTAGTTCTGACTGCCTTCCATGCCCCCGGGCTGAAAGAGCATCCTTCTCTAACCTAGCCATACTATCTCTAATGCAAAGTGTCTAGAGGGTAGGTTAGCACATAGTAAGAAGAAGGCATACATCTAAAGAATAATTCCTGTCTGCCAAAGAACAGAGCCACACTCTGGGAAAGGAAAGCAAGCAACTTCAAGGTCTGAGAAAGATTTGCATTAAAAGACAAAAACTGTTGATTTGGTTTCTGCTGAGAGGGCGGGGCAGCTGCTCCTCTGCTCTTCACTCTGAGCTGTCAGTTTCAATTAGCAGGAGGTTGTTGTCTCTGTCCCAGGGAGTCTGCATCCTGTGAAAAAAACACAAACAGACCCTCTCCCCATACCAGAACTGGATCTGGTCTAAGTTAAGTGCCATCTGCCAGATTTTTTCATTGATCCTGAGATAAGACCATGTTGCTAAGCCCTTAGTATTTATCAGCTGCAGTAAGTGACTGAGAATCCAGTTAAAACATTTAAAATATAATAAATGAAGGATAAATAGCCTTTAGGCGTGGCTGCATACTCTCTCTTCTTAGTTTTAAGACAAACTTTAAGAGTGCAATGAGAGTTGCTTCCACAATTGTCAGACCCATAAAAATTATAAGAAATATCAGTCTTCAGCACAAAATTTGGCAAAGCTTAATTACTTTTGGAAACTCTATAAGCAACAGCTTTTAACATCCTTAGCTTGTTTCCAGAATGTGCAGAGACAAAAAGTTAAGATGAAAACAAGTATCAACAGAAACATGGACATAGACCATCCTTCCAAAGGAGGAAATATGAGTAACACCCCTCTGTCAAATATGATTTAGAAGCAAAATGCCCCCAGGATTTATTTCAAAATAGGTTATTGACAGAAATTCTGTACACAAAGGACTATTTGACTATTTGGATGGCTTGGTCCTTTGTGATCTTGAAATGAATTTTCAAAGATCCAGTATTAAGATGAAATCTATCAAATAACTGCCATCCCTACCCTCCACATAGGGAGGGGGAGCCGAAGGCCAGCTTCAGGTGGCCTTGGTAAATGGAACCACTTCTGCCTAGAACTAATCCACAGGTTTTGATCCTCTGTGGAGACAAAAACAGAAACTCTTTTCCCAAGCAACATATTCTTATAAACAGATTTCAAGGTCAAGATATCTTTAAAATATAAGTATTAGTTTAACTTAGCAGCTTTAGCAATCAATTGCCTTTCTACAATTAGCTCATCAAAAGTTAAAAAACTAAAAGAATACATAATAACCCTAATCTAGGCTCTGTGTTTATCTGTTATCTCTTGTGGCTTTTTTTTTTTTATCTTTGTTTTCTTCTTCGTTTGGAGGTTTTGAGAATCTAAATCTGTTTTATTGAGAACTTGCTTTTAAAATGTTGATATTACTTTAAATGCTGACTCTGCTAGAGACTTGACCACTTTAAAATCTAATGGTTCCTCATAGCGATTACCCTGTGCATCCTGAAACACTGGGCAGGCAAGCTGCAGCTCTGATCTCACTTCTCGCCAGACCTTAGAATCAAAGGAATGATTACACTTGGCCCCTCCTCCGTCCTTATAGGGTGGTGGACCAAGAAGCGTAGGTCTGTGGCTAACATCAAGCAAAGGCTCTGTTCTCCCCTCCTTCTTCTTCTGGACCGATCTAACTAGCTCTTCCCCCTCTTCTGAGTTCTGTCCTTGCAGATCTGAGATATCGAGGGCCTCTAAGTCAGGATAAAGTCCTCCCTTTCTCCTTGAGATATTAAGGGTCTCTAAATCAGGATAAAGTCCTCCCTTTCTCCTCCCTTGCTCATCCCTTAAGCTTCCTGTTTCTTCAGAACACTCCTCCTTCAACTGGTCTAAAGCTGCCTGTCCTTCCTCTAGCGCTGCAATGATCTTCTAGGCACCCCCTAATCAACTTCCAAATGGGTCTCACCCCTGCCTTAAGCTTTCCCTGCTCATAGGCAAATTCTAGGTCCCTTCCTAGTTTCTCCCATGAAGCAACTGTAAGATTGCCAGATACTGCAAACCATGGTGCAACTGAATCACATTCCTGTAAAAATCTTTCCAAAATACTTGCCTTGATTTTAAGATCCTTAAAATGTAGCAGCTCATGCAGAGCCAAAAAAATTGGATGTGAGGTTGAAGACCCCATCCTTATATGACCTTTACTCCTTATTTTAAAAATCTTTTCTGAGCTTTTCCCAAAGAGCCCCAGCTTTTCTATTGCTGTTACTTTCACTTTAAGCTCAAGTTTGCAATTAGTGTTACTTTCACTTTAAGCCAAAATTTGAAACTGCTGTTACTTTCACTTTGAGCCGAAACTGCTGTTACTGTTACCTTGAGCTCAAGGTTACTGTGTGTCCACAGCTACAAGAGATTACACCCACTGGTCAGTGAGGTTGCCGTGGGTCCACAGCTGCAAGAGGTTACACCCACTCGTTGATGAGCTCCTTCTTCTCCACCTTACATAGGTCGGAGCTACCCCACTTTAATCGCGGATCCCACTTTACCTGGGATTTACCGGTGCACCCCCCCCCCCGACTGCAGAGAGTTCTGAATCCTGTCATCCCTTGGTGTGAGTTTAGTTCTTATCTCCCAGGTTTCGGCACCATTTGTCACACGCAACCTCGCCAGCAAGGAAGACGCAACACCAAATCCTTCTCTCTGCAGTTTATTCGGGTCCTTTACAATCTGGTTTCTTCTGATGAACGACCCCTGGGGGAAGCCTGCTCTTAGCTAAATATCCTCAGGGCTTCCAATCCAAGATAGCCACATGGGCATCACCAATAGGCTCAGATATGTGGAAGCAAGCCAGATCCTTGGCCTAGCCAAATATGGAGTTGTTTACCATGGAGAACACTCAAGGCCAGTGCCATCTTACAGTGTGGCTGTATGCAGCTGTCTACATAAGTGTATGGGTACAGTGCTTACAGAGAGTAGAACAGGCCATGGGATTCCCTGGAAGTGGAGCTTCAGATGGTTGTGAGCTGCCATTTGGTTGCAAAACCAGGATTCTCCAGAAGAACAGCAAGTATTCTTAACCACTGAATAAGCTCTGGCTATTTATTTTAATAAAATGTAAAAATGCTTCATTCTAGCCCATCCTAAACTTTGTTTCTGTGATAAAATCAAGTATCTACCTTTACTTGACTATCGGTCCCTAAAGATTAAGTGAACATTTCAGGCCCCTCGCAGTAGTTCTGGGCTGTTCTCCTGCCAAGACACCACTGACAATCTTGGGAAACACAAGTCAATACCACTAGACAAGTATTTGGGGTAAGATGTATTGACTACTTGATAGGAATTCCTTCCTAGAGTGTCACAGTGAGCCAGATATCTTCCTTTGTGCTTCAGAGAGCCCCAAATCAAAGGGTAACTCAGATGCAGGGCAATCAACCACACCTTCTAATCCAGATGTTGAATTCCTTCCAGGAAGAAGCTGAGACTGTTGCACATAATAAGGTCATATATCCCTGACATGTCTAATAGGACCCCAGTACCCAGAGTCAATCAGAATGTGTGGCTGTGAGGAAACATTGTCTTTGAAACTTGTATATAATCACCTGGGACCTCAAAGACTTAGGTAGCTCTGCCCCTCAGGATCTGCTACCTGCAACACATGTAGCCTCTTTGGGGCTGGTTCTACTCCATGCTCACAGCTCTTCTTGAGAAAAGCCTCATAGTCCTACCATCTCCAATATACTTGGATCTTTACTGTAAATAAGGTTTCAACTTCACAACGTCATACAATGAGCTTTCACAGCCTCCTTGCATAGACTACAAAAACAGACTGTCTGGCCTTAGCTTCCCTCCAGAGCCCTCGCAATCCTGAATCTCTCATACCTTCAATACCTGGTAGATGGATGAAACTACCAAGTTCTTCTGTCATTGTGGGATTAAGCTTGGCCCTCCTGGACCACAGCTGCATCAGTTTCTGTGCACTGACCCTTGGGAACCAGTCCCACAGGTGCTCGATTCTGAGGAACAAGGAACCCTTTCAGCTTATGCTTTTTTTCCTTTATGTGGATTTGGGTCTTTACAAGATGGAGATTTGAGGTTTTGCTCAGAACATCCCTCCTATTGTCCTAGTACAGTGCAGGGGATTTGCCTTAAATAATGCTGATTTCTTTAACACTTGTAGCTGATTTCTCGGCACAATCAACTCTTGTCCTGAACTTTCCACTGTCAAACAAATTAGTCCACTATCTTTAAATTCAACTTCACTTAGGTCATCAAGATATGGACCAAATGAAGCTAGATTTGTGGCCAAAAACTCACACAAATGGCTCCTAGTCTAGTTCCTAATAAGAGCCCTGTTCTTCTCTGGAACCTTGGGCTGTGTCTCCACTGTTTACATTTCTCTCAACATTCTTGCCTTCTAAGCTTCCTCTAGAATAGCCCACTAAGCTCTGTTTACAGAATTAAAAAACTTTTCTAACCCAAAGTTCCAAATTCCTCCATATTCCAGAAATAAATAGCTCTAGTTGCTTATGACCCACTTATGACAGACTGGTTTATCACAACAATGTTCCCACTTCTTGGTACCAATTTTCTGTTTTTGTAATATGTGGGAGCCTACACAGTGACTCAGTTTCCCATACTGACTCAGCTATTCTAGAGTTCAAATGAGTTCAGCTTGCCCCTTGCTTTAGCCTTGATGACCATGGGTCTAGTCTGATCAGCCCCTAAGAAGGAATTCATTATCTTGCTGCTCAAGCTAGCAGAAGGCACATGAGGTGATAGTGAAGCTGCCTGATGCTTCAGGACTCAAGGACAGCACAGGGTTTTCTCAAGGTAGTGTTTCAATGCTTGTAATGTGCCTTGTTTGCATTCTGGCTTAAAAAATGTATATAAGTGCTTTCAGAAATAAACTCAGGGTCTTCATGGTTTCCAGCCACAAATCCCTCCCAGTTTCTTTTCTGTCTCCTCCTTATATTTTCACCTGCCCCTAGTGACCCCAGTGACAAATTGACTGGATCTGACAGTGATAAAATATCCTGACAAAAGAAACTTGAAAGGGAGACCAGGGGTGTGGCTTAATTGGTATAATACTTGCCCAGCATACAGAAAGTTCTAGGTTAGAGACTCAGCTCCATATAAAAGCTGTAAATGATAGCACATGCCCCAAATTTCAGTGCTAGAGAAGTGTAACAGGCAGATTAGGAAGGAGTACAAGGTCATCTTCAGTCCAAGATACAAGAGACCTTATCAAAAAAGGAGAGAGAGAGAGAGAAGATAGGGGTTCTTTTTGACAAAGTTCCAAAGGGATACAGTTCATTGCTGTGAGATATTTGCTTATACTGTGTTATTGTGATTGGTTTAATAAAGAGCCGAAAGGCCAATAGCTAGGCAGGAGAGAGTAGGTGGGACTTCCAGGGAAAGAAAGGAACTTTAGAAGAATCTAGGTGTGTAGAAGATGCCAGCGAGACACTGAAAAAGTCAGAAGTACATTATAGAGGATGCTAACTAGCCACTTGGCAAAATATATATTAATAGAAGGAGGTTAATTTAAGTTATAAGAGCTAGTTGGAAACAAGCCTAAACCAATGGCCAAGCTTAAACAAATTAATGTTGTCTCTGTGTCATTATTTGGGGGTTGGTGGTCCCGAAAAAAAAGTCCAAAAACATTTAGCACTCCAACATGTGGCATGACCACATCGATAGAAGTCATGCTAGCTAGCACTGCTGCAGCTGCGTCCAAGTTCTAGTGTTTGAAAGCTATTATTATAAACTATTTAGGATAATTAAGAAATGCGAGTTAGTAGTTAGTCATCTGTAACCAGTTTGTGGTCATGTTTGATTTGTTTTCAAGGTCAAACAAAGACATATTTTAGATAGATGGTCTTCAAATACTTCAGAGGCCTACAGATTATAGCATTTAAGATGTTTTAATAATATAAGGTGGAGCTGGAGAGATGGCTCAGCAGTTAAGAGCACTCACAGTTCTTCCAGAGGATTGGGGTTCAATTCCCAGCAACCACATGGCAGCTCACAACTGTCTGTGATTCCAGTTCCTAGTTCCAGGCAAACACCAAGGTAAATTAATTAATTAATTAATAATTAAAAAAAATAACATAAGGCTTTTCATGACAGTGAAATAGGTCTGCTCCTGGCAGCACCAATCTACTTCAAAAAAGGATGGCTGGTTTTGAAGAACATCCATTTGGAATTTGCTTTCAATGTGGCAAATCTATCCATTGGGCAAGAAACTGTTCTTGCCTCCACTTCTGACAGTTAGTATACTGTCCAAATTGAACAAGCAGGACACAAAAAAAGGCACCTGCCAAACTTTGCCAAGACAAATTAGGATAGTCCTTCAAAATTCCTGATTCAATGTTGCAGAGGAAACTTGGGTGAGTGTTCAGGCAGCCAGTTGCTCCTGCCATTTCTCTAGTTTTGGAAGTTGTTTGCTCTGTACTTCCTGTTTACTCAGGTAAAATTTTATCCTTCTTCGCTATTTGATGGAAGTTAAAGACTAGATAGTAATACAGTTTTCTTTGTTACCAAATTCATAAAATAAACTTACAAAAAGAGATGTAAAGTTTATAGAGTTGAGAGACATAAAAGCTCAAGGTGTTTGTTTTAAAAATGTCTTAAGGTCTAAAAGTATATTTATAAGATGGTAATACAAATTATGATAAAAAGTGAATTAGGTGAAAACTTTGAATTTACCAAGATAGGATAGATAAGAATATTTTTTCTGAATTTGTCAAATCAAATGGACTGAACATTGTAATCTTTACTTGATAATTGTTATTATTGTATAATAGTTTTCTTTGTTAAAGTTAAAAACTTTCCTTTTTATTTAAGCAATATCTGATAATTTTTCTAAGTGTCTATAGTTTTACTATGTTAAAGTTAAAGCCTTTCATTTTTATTTAGGGGTAAATGTTGCAGGGTATGTGTAGAGGAGGAGAGTTGGCCAACCCCAATTAATGCAATTAAGATAATCCCCTGCAGGCATAACTAGAGGCCTGTTTTCTAGGTAAATTTAGATTCTGTCAAGTTGACAACTAATACCAACTATCACATTGTATTGGGAGACAACTTGCAGAGAGTGGCTGGTGCCAAAGACATCTCCCACCCCAGACTCAACTTACCAAAGTTGTTACTGGAGCTTTTAGTCAAAAGCCTGGGTAGATTCCACCAGCCTTACCAGGCTTAGTTACCTGTTGTCAATACATCAATTAAAAGATATCTAATAGTAAAAATCAGAAAGAGATGTTTAGTCAGAAGAACAAATGAATGAGTTTAATGATCCCAAGTCTGTCTTCCAAAGTGCTGGCAGGAGCTATAGGTTTACACAAAAGAAAAATTGTGACACAAAGAAGATGTATGTATAATTAATCAGTCCTGATCTAGGTGTGGATTCAGGGATCATTGTCAGCTCCAATATCACAAGGTGTGTGGTGGTTTGTTATTGTTTGTTTTTTTGTTTTATTTTTTAACTCTTTTCCTTTTTTCAGGTCTACCATCCAGCTCCCAAATAAATACAAAGGGAGAATAATCCTTTCTTATAAATGCCAGCCTTAGCTTGGTTTGTTTCTAGACAGCTTTTTTAAAGTTATTCCATTATATCTTTTGCCTCTGGTCTTTGTCTTTCTCCATTTCTGTATACCTTTTTCTCTTTCTTACTCCATTGTTGGTTGTGTAGCTGGATGGCTAGCCTCTGGAGTCGTCTTCTATTCCTTTTCTTGCTCATTTATCTTTTTCTCTGTTCTCTCTGACTGTCATTCTTGCCTATTTTTCTCCTATTTTGCTATTGGCCATTCAGCTGTTTATAATACCCATCAGGTGTTTTAGACAGGCAAAGTAACACAGCTTCACAGAGTTAAACAAATGAAACATAAAAGAAAGTAGCACATCTTTGCATCACTAAACAAATGTAACACACCTTAGAATAATATTCTACAGCAGTGGTTTGAAAGAAAATAGTCTCCGAAGGGAATGGCGCTATTCTGAGGCTGGCTAGGTTCCCTTTCAGAGCTATCTTTATCTAGTGACCACACCCTGGCTTTATGCCACATGACAGCCTGAATGCTTGGAATAGAATTGAAGAAGTAGGAAAGAAAACTGAGATGTTTACAAAATTTATACAAGGCCCAAAAGAAACCACTGATTTCTTACAAAGATTGACTTCAGCAGTAAATAGAATGATACCAAATTCTGAAGACAGACAAATAATAATTGAGTCTCTGGTTTTTGAGAATGCTAATGCACAAAGCACATGGGTAATTAAGCCATTAAAGGCAAAACGGGAACTCTTGGAAAAATGAGTCCAAGATACAACTAATACTGAATCTCATAACTATATGATGATGCTTGTATAGGAAAGGTGATTTCTAGAGACTTAAATTTAAATAAAATTGAAACATCAAATGTTTTTATTGTGGGAAACAATGTCATCTAAAAAGAGACTGTAAACAGGGTATTTCTAGAAATATGTTTTTGCCAAGAATAGCCCCAATATAACGCCCCTCTCTTCTGGATTATGTAGAAGGTGTGGCAAAGGCAGACATTGGACTTATAATAAAAGCAGTTAGACATTTGACTGACAAGGTAACCTTTTGCCTTTGCCATCCAGAAACACACTGAGGTGCCTCTCACATGTCCCCATGTCAAATTTGGTTCAGTCATTTCCTGTCATTGTGGAGGAAACATGTTCCCAGAACAATTAAAGAACCTAATGCCTACTGTGAAACACCACATTGCTTTGGATGATAGAAAAGCTATAAAAGGGAATAAAAAATCAGAACCATAAATCAAAATTGATTAAGATTAGAAAGGGAACCTCCTCCAAGTTAGGATTGAAGAAGGGTTTACTTTTTGTTTTTCAGGAGAATAAAGGCACCCAGCTAAGGAATCTGAAGATCACTGGACAAATGAGACATCTGAAGAAAAAGGAAAAAAATTATCTAGACAAAAAGTCCCAAGAAAAAGAGTAAACTAGTCTATTGACAATATCATATTTCCAACAGGATAAAATTTCATAAATTTCCATAACTATTTGTTTCTGCTTTTCTCTACAGACACATAATGAAAATGGTCTTTTTGTAGTCTTAGTTTAACTAAAAATTAAAGCTGGCTTTGGAGTTGGAGGAAAGCTCCTATAAATGCAAGCATGCTTGTTACAGGAAAATGTAAAACCTCCATATCATATCAGAAGAGAAGAAAATCTAAAATTAAGGGACTATTCTATTGCTACTAATCTCATCGTCATTTGGTTTTATTTTGACTCTTTAGAACTTTTCTTAAGAAATACATTTTATGTCAAAATTTATAAGATTAATATATGTATTAAACATTTGTCATGATATTAATGGTCATATAGAGTACTAATTATAGAAGAAAAGGCTTTATCTAGCTTCCTGTTCATGTTTCAATCTGAGTCTCTATCAATTTTCTGTAGTGAGCCACAACCACACCTAACTGCGACCTTTGAGGACTCCAAAAGGATTATGGGACACCACAACAATGATTTCACATGGACTATGATAATGCCACTAAGTGACAAATACCACCAAAATATAGGTTTTGGATTACAAACTGCTCAGGACAGTTAGATGATCCTAGCTGAGATGATCTAACCTCACAGACTATTCTAGTAGGACTTGAAACAAGTTGTGTACTTTCCCATTATGCAGAAACTGGACAACAAATGATACAGCTACTCCTCCCACAACTTGACAATGAACCCAAATTTTTCTTTTTAAAATCCCCTAAAGATGCCATCACTCACCGATAGCAGGAAATAAATTTAAGAACACAATGTTCACATTCCTCAGAGGTGGAATGGGTGGTTTTGATCTTTTAATGGGTTATAGATAATTGCTATTATTTAGGGTGGCTATAAGTTGTACTGGTAATGGTTAGCAAAAAAGCTGGACAAAAGAAATTAAATCCAGGGTTCTTGTTTGAAAATAAAAAAGAAAAAGAAAAAGAAGATATAGATATCATAGGACAAAAAGATAGATTATTAAATCTACTCTGAAAAAATACAAAAAAAATGATAGGATAAAAGAGCAGATTATTGAATCTACTCTAAAAAGAAAAAAGAGAATATAGATTTGATAGGATAAAAATGTAAATCATTGAATCTACTTTTAAAAAGCAACTGCTGGGATGATAACTGGACCAGCTGAGCCTCTGGATACACAGCTGACTAAGAAGTGAGTGGTACCTAGTCCCTCAGGCCAAGCAAAGACCTTACTACTCCCTGAACTATGGGTGGGGGATATACCCAACAACCTAACCATACCCAGCTCTGCCCTAAACCAGAGAAAGCTGGAAGAGCACCCCAAGACCAATTTCCAGCAAAATACAGCCAGAGGGACATCCCACAGGCCAAACTCCACCCAAACCACAATTAGCATCATCACACTCTGGCTACTGGACTACCTGAAGCCTCCAGATACAAGCTGACTAACAGCAGACTAAAAACAACCCCTGTGACAATAGGAGACACACAGCTCCTTAGCTTACAGCCAACTAAGAGGCAACTTAGAGCAGCCCCTGCAATTTTGGGAAACACACAGCCCCCCGGGCTCATAACTGACTAAGAGCTGACCAAGACTGAACTGAGGAAGCAATGAGCAGACACCAGTGCAAGAATAGGTAAAATAATATCAAGATCAACAAGACAAGATGAAGCTGGTGGTTCTACAACATCAAGACCTGAGCATAACAATGAAGGGGTAACAGAAGGAAATGACCTTAAAAACAACTTTATGAAGATAATAAAAGCTTTAAAAGAGGACATAAAATACTCCCTTAAAGAAATAGAAGAAAATACAAACAAAAAATTGGAAGAGATTAACAAATTACTGAAATAAAACCAAAAAAAGGACAAAAAAGAAAAATAAGTGAAAGACATATTCTAGGAATTAAAAATCAAAATAGAAGCAATAAAGAAAGCACAAACTGAGGCAAAGCTGGAGATAGAAAACCTGAAGAATTGAACCAGAACTACAGATGCAAGAATAACCAACAGAATTAAGAGATGGAAAAGGGAATCTCCAGAGTAGAAGATTCAATAGTGGAAACAGATTTGTCAGTTAAAGAAAACACTAAAATCAAAAAAGTCATAAAACAGAACGTTCAGGAAATCTGTTATACCATAAAAAAGCCAAACCTGAGATTAACTGGAATCAAAGAAGAAAATGAATATCAACTCAAAGGCACAGAAAATGTATTCAACAAAATCATAGAAGAAAACTTTCCCAACCAATACAAGGAAATACCTATAAAGATACAAGAAGCTACAGAACACCAAATAGACTAGACCCATAGAAGAAGTCTACTTGCCACATAATAATCAAGCCACTAAACCTATAGAACAAAGAAAAAATACTAAGAGCTACAAAGGAAAAAGGCCAAATTACCTATAAAGGCAGACCCATCAAAATAACAACAGACTATTCAATGAAAACAATGAAAGCAAGAAGGTCCTGGTTAGATGTTATACAGACACTATAAGGGCATAGATGCCAACCCACACTACTGTACTCAGCAAAACTATCAATCACCATAGATGAAGTAAACAAGATATTTCACGACAAAATCAGATTTAGACAAAACCTATCCATAAATCCAGCCCTACAGAAAGCACTAGAGGAAAAACTTCAACCTAAGAAAACCAGATACAGTCATGAAACCACAAACAATTGATAATCTCACAGAAGAAAAACCCAAAAAAGGGAAATACACTCAAGCTACCACCAAAAATAACAAGAAATAACAATCATTTCTCATTAATATTTTTTAATATCAATGGACTCAGTTCACCTATAACAAAACACACTCCAACACAATGGATACAAACATAGAAGCAATCCTGCTGCTGCATACAATAAACACACCTCAACTTCAAAGACAGACACAGGCTCAGAGTAAAGTGTTGAGAAAAGACTTTCTAATCAAATGGTCCCAAGAAACAAGCTGATGTAGCCATCCTAATATCTGACAAAATAGACTTTGACTAAAACCAATTAAAAGAGACCAGGATGGGCATGATTTATCCATCTCAGGAAAAATCTAGTCTCAATCCTGAATATTTAAGCCCCTAACACAAGAGCACCTACACGTGTAAAATAAACACTACTACAGCTTAAACCTTATATCAAATTCCACACATTAATAGTGGGAGACTTCAATACCCCACCTTGACCCTTGGATAGGTCAAGGAGACAGAAATTCAACAAAAAATAAGGGATCTAACAGAAGTTATGACTCAAATGGACTTAATAGATATATACAGAACCTTTCACCCAAACACAAAGGAATATACATATTTCTCAGCATCCCATGGAACTTTCTCTAAAATTGACCACATACTTGGTCATAAAGCAAATACATAGATATAAAAAATGGGAATAACTCCTTGTACCATATCAGATCAACAACAAAAATCACAAAAAGCCTACCAAGTCATGGAAACTAAACATTTCTCAACTGAACCACCTCTGAGTCAAGGAGAAAGTTAAGAAAGAAATCAAAGACTTCCTAGAATTTAACGAAAATGAATCCACAATATACCTAAACTTATGGGACACAATGAAAGTAGTCTTAAGAGGAAAACTCATAGCACTAGATGTCTATATGAAAAACCTAGACAAATCTCACACAAGAGACCTAACTGCACGGCTGAAGGCTTTAGAACAATTAGAAGCAAACTCACCTAGAAAGAGTAGATGGTAAGAAATAATCAAACTTATGGTTGAAATCAATAGAATGGAAACAAGGAGAAAAATACAAAGAATCAATGAATCAAAGAGTTGGTTCTTTGAGAAAGTCAACAAGATAGATAAACCCTTATCCAAACTAACCAAAAAGCAGAGAGAGAGAGAGAGAGAGAGAGAGAGAGAGAGAGAGAGAGAGAGAGAGAGAGAATCCAAATTAACAAAACCAGAAATAAAAAGGGGACATAACAGACACCAAGGAAATCCAGAGAATTATCAGGTCATACATTGAAAAGTTATACCCTACTAAAATGGAAAACCTAAAAGATGGACAGCTTTCTGGACAGGTACCACTTGCCAAAATTAAATCAAGATCAAATTAAAGACCAAAACAGACCTATAAGCCCAAAGAAAATTGAAGCTGTTATTAAATGTCTCCCAAAGGAAAAAAAAAAGCCCATTACCAGATGGTTTCTGTGCAAAATTCTACCAGACATTCAAATAAGAACTAATACGAATACTCCTCAAATTGTTCCATACAATAAAAACTGAAGGAACATTGCCAAACTCTTTTTATGAGGCCACAATCACCCTGATACCCAAGCCACTCAAAGATGCAACAGAAAAGAGAACTACAGACTAATCTTTCTCATGAACATTGATGCAAAAATACTCAACAAAATTCTAGCAAACCAAATCCAACAACATATCAAAAAAAAAAAAGTCATCTACATGATTAAGTAGGCTTCCTCCCAGAGATGCAGGGATAGTTCAACATAAGAAAAATTGTGAATGTCATCTACCATATAAACAAACTGAAAGGAAAAAACCACATGATCATTACCTTAGATGCAGAAAAAACATGTGACAAAATCCAACACACTTTCATAATAAAAGTCCTGGAGACCAAGAATGCAGGGAAAACACTTAAATATAATAAAGGCGAGATATATGGCAAGCTGACAGCCAACATCAAACTAAATGGAGAAAAACTCAAAGCAATCTCACTAAAATCAGGAACGAGATAAGGCTATCCCCTCTCCCCTTATCTATTCAATATAGTTCTTGAAGTTTTAGCTAAAGCAAGAAGAGAACAAAAGGAGATTAAGGGGATAAAAATTAGAAAAGAAGTCAGACTATCTCTATTTGCAGATGATATGATCGTTTATATAAGTGAAACTCAAAATTCTACCAGAACTCCTACAGCTGATAAACACCTTCAGTAATGTAGCAGGGTACAAGATTAACTAAAAAAAAAAAAAAAATCAATAGCTCTCCTATATACTAAAGATAAAAGGGCTAAAAAAGAAATAAGGGAAACATCACCCTTTAAAATAGCTTCAAATAGCATTAAATATCTTGATATACCTCTAATCAAAACAGTAGCAGACCTGTTCGACAAAAACTTTAAGTCACTGAAGAAAGAAATTGAAGAGGATATCAGAAAATGGAAAGATCTCCCATGCTACTGGACAGGTAGAATCAACATAGTAAAAAATGGTAATTTTATCAGAAGCAGTCTACAGATTCAATGCAATCCCCATCAAAATCCAACACAATTTTTTATAGACCTTGAAAGAACAATACTCAACTTCATATGAAATAACAGGAAAGCCAGGATTGCCAAAACAATCCTGCTCAATAAAAGAACTTCAGGAGGCATCACCATCCCTGACTTCAAGCTATACTACAGAGCTACAGTAATAAAAATGCCTGGTACTGTCATAAAAACAGACTTATGGATCAATGGAATTGAATCAAAGATCCCAACATTAACCCATACACCTATGAACACCTAATTTTTGATAAAGAGACCAAGAAAATTCAATGGAAAAAAATAGTATATTCAACAAATGGTGTTGGCATAACTGGATAGTAGTATGTAGAAGAATGCAAATAGATCCAAGCCTATCACTCTGCACAAAACTCAAATCCAAGTGGATCAAAGACCTCAACATAAACCCAGCTACACTGAACTTGATGAAAATAAAATGAGAAACACCCTTCAATGCATTGGCACAGGTGACCACTTCCTAATACAACACCAGTAGCGCAGATACTAAGACCAACAATCAATAATTGAGACCTCCTGAAACTGCGAAGCTTCTGTAAGGCAAAGGACACAGTCAATAAGACAAAACTACACCCTACAGAATGGGAAAGGATCTTCACCAACCCTATAATTGACAGAGGACTGATCTCTAAAATATATACAGAACTCAAGAAACTAGAGCCCAAAAATCTAAATAACCCAATTAAAATATGGGGTTCGGAGCTAAAAAGGGAATTCTCAGCAGAAAAATTACAAACGGTTTAAAGGCACTTGAAAAACTGTTCAGCATCCTTAGCCATCAGAGAAATGCAAATCAAAACAACTTTGAGTTACCATCTTACACCTGTCAGAATGGCTAAGATCAAAAACACATTTGATTACCTATGCTGGAGAGGAACAAGGAGAACACTCCTCCATTGTTGGTTGTAGTAAAAACTTGTACAGCCACTCTGGAATGCAGTATGGCGGTTCCTCAGAAAACTGGGAATCAATCTCCCCAAGGATCCAGCAATATCACTATTGGAGATATACCCAAAGGATGCACTTTTGTACTCCAAAGGCATTAGTTCAACTATGTTCATAACAGCATTATTCATAATAGCAAGAACCTGGAAGCAACCTAGATGAGGAAGCCCCTCAGCTGAAGAATGGATTAACAAACTGTGGTACATCTATCTACACAATGGAGTACTACTCAGCAGTAAAAAAGAATAACTTTCCAAAATTTGCAGGCAAATGGATGGAATTGGAGTATATCCTCCTGAGCGAGGTATCACAAGCCCAGAAAGATAGTCATGGGATGTACTCACTCATAAGTGATTTTCGAGAAAAAGCAAAGAATACTCAAGCTGCAAACCATAAACTTTGAACAGCTTGGGATCAGAAGGAACTTAAGTGACACATCCAGGGATTCTCCTAGGAAGATAAAATAGAGAAGATCTCATTAGCAAATTGGGATCATAACAGGTAGTGACCAAGGAGAGGTGGGAACAAATCATGAGAGAAGGAGATGGTTGAGTGAGAAGAGCAACAAAGAGGGAGAAAAAAAAGAGACGGAAATCTTAATAGAGAAAGCCAGTGTGGAGTTGGAAAGAGACTGCATGCTAGGGAAACTCCCAAGAACTCATAGAATATCCCTGGCTAGGTCTCCAACCAATAGTGAATGTGGTGCCTGGACAGGACTTCCCCATAATCAAATAAATAACCACCTTAAGTGCCATCACAAAACTTACTTCCAACAATGAATAGAAGTGTAGGCAGAGATACATGGCTGAGCACTGGGCTGAGTCACTGATCCAGCTGAGAGTAGGGGAGAAGAGTGTGTATGAGCAAGGGGGTAGGAATTACAAGAAAAATTCCCACAGTGATGGCTAGCTGGAGCTCTGAGGAGCTCACTTTATCAACAACAGCCATGGAGGAACCATTGGGAAAAGGAACTAGGCCCTCCAAGGACAGGCAAGTGTCCATTGACATATGCAATATGTGGATCCTTGAGGGGTGGGATCACACTGTGTTTTTTTGCGTGGGCTGGCACTTCAGAGCCCATTCCCCTCAGATGAACACTTAACCCAGTCTTGACATTAGGATTAGGAAATTGAACTTGCCTGGAATGGATGCTGAGCCGATCTACCTCGGGACTCCTTGCCCTTTGAGGGGAAGGGATGGTTGGATGGGGAGGAGGGATGCTGAAGTCTGACTGGGAGGAGGGAAGGGAAGGGGAGCAAGGGGATACATGGATAAAAAAGACTTTATTTTATATAAAAAAGCACCTGCTAGTTTTAAATATTTTACACTGAATTGTTTTTTATAATTGCATACAAATTGTGTATATTGATACAAATGTAAAATGTATTTTGTTACTGTACATATATTTCTAGTCTTGCTCAAAGTATTATACCTATACAATTCATCTAACAATGTAGTGCAAATTGCTAGTCCTTGAAAGTTATTATTACCAACTACTTAGGATCTAAGAAAACGCAAGTTAGTAGTCATTACAATCAAATTTACAGTCATATAGTATGTTTTCAAGGTCAAAGAGAGATATTTTATATACATAGGTTTTCTTCATATACTTTACATATCTACAAAATATGGCATTTAAGATATTTTAATAACATGGTTTTTATTTTTATGACAATGAGACATATCTGTTCCTGGCAGCCCCAATTTACTTCAGAGAAGATGCTGACCATCAAAGAAACTCCATGTGGATGGAATTTACTTTCTTTGTTGCAAAAGTTAGCTACTGGGCAAGAAAGTACTCTGTGGCAATATATTGTATATTTAATAAAATCAGCCAGGAATATCAGAGAACAGAATCACCCAGGTCAAGCCATGAGTCAGAGAGGGGTGACTCATGCCTTTAATCCCATCACTCTGTAGACAGAGCTCTTTGTGGATTTCTGTGAGTTCAAGGCCTAACACCAAGCAATAGTAGCTCACACCTTTAATCCTAACTCTAGGATTTATGATACAGAGTTGAACCCAGAAGTGAAACACCTGGGTAGGGAAGATATTTAAGGCAAGAAGAACAGAAATTCATTCAGTCTGTAGAAGTGACCAGTCAGGCTGAGGACCCTTGAAGATAGCATTTAACCAGTTTGACCTGAGAGGTTGGCTGGGTGAGAACTGACTGTGTAGTCTGTTTTCTCTCTCTGATATTCCAGCTTTTCCTCAATATCTGGCTCTGAGTTTTCATTATATGCTAACTAGAGTTTGTGTAATAGTGCTCTTGCCTCAACAGTAAGTTGTCCAAATGGACAAGCAGGACATACAAGAAAAGACTGCCAGACTTTGCCAAGACCAGACAGGATGGTTCGAAAGTCCAGCAAAGATTAGCTGCAGTGGTAAATAGGATGGTATCAGATTTGGAAGGAAGGCAAATAATAATCCAATCACTGGCATTTGAGAACATTAATACACAATGTAAAAAACTAATGAGACTGTTAAAAGCGAAGTCAGTACCATTGGAGGAGTGGATTCATGAGACAATTAATGTAGAGTCTTATGAAAGTGATTATATGGGTAGGAGAAGTTACTTCTAGAGGTATAAGAAAAAGTCAAAAATGTTAAATGTTATAATTGTGGAAGGCAAGGCCATATACAAAGAAATTGTAATCAAGGTGTTCCCATAAACAGTGCTTTTGTTAGGAATAATCTCAAAAGAACACTCCTCCCTCCTGGCGTATGCAGGAGGTGTGGAAAAGGTAGACATTGGACTAATGAATGTCAGTCAACAAGAGACAGACAAGTAACCTTCTGCCTTTGGGAAATGCCCAGTGCAGTCTTACCCTGCTATCATGGAGAAAACACCTTCCCAGAACAATTAAAGAAATTAAAACCTATTTTATTTAAAAAAAAAAATACTATACTGAATGATAGAAAATCTATAGAAAAGGAAAAAAACTGAGGAAAAACTATAGAAAGAATATTCTGGCAAATGTCTATTAATGAACAAAGGCCAAAATTAAAACTACAAATGAATGATGTTATTATTGAAGGTTTATTGGACATAGGGGTGGATGTATCAATAATTTCACCAGAGTCATGGCATCCAAGTTGGCCCCTTCAGGGGGTAAATGTTCAGTTTTTGGGAACTGGGTCATTATCCCAGGTAAAACAGAATGCAAAATGGCTTGAGTGTATAGGACCAGAAAGACAGAGAAGAATAATAAAGCCATATGTGGCTAACATTGCTATAGATTTATGGGGACAAAATTTACTATAACAATGGAGCACACAGATTAACATTCCTCCAAATAGAGAAATAAATCATAAACTAACATGTATTTCTGAGAGAAATATTAGAAGGTATTATGAGAAACAGTCATAAACTATCCAGGCTGTACAGAAACAAGGCACAACAGCTGTTGATCTTTCAAAGACACTCACAACACAACCTTTAAAATGGCTAACAGGTAAGTCTATATGGATTCATCAATGGCTGTTAACAAAAGAGAAATTTCAGGCCTTAGAGCAGCTGGTACTGGAGCAGTTAAATGCTCAGCATATAGAAGAATCAACAAGCCCTTAGAATTCTTCAGTATTTGTCATTAAAAAGAGATCTGGAAAGTGGAGGATGGTGACAGATTTAAGGGCGATAAACAAGGTGATCCAGCCAATGGGCTTTCTACAGTCTGGAATTCCTTTGCCTTCTCTTTTACCAAAAAAATGGCCTATTATAGTTATCAATTTAAAAGACTGTTTTTACAATACCTTTAAAAGACCAAGACAAAGAAAAATTTGCCTTTACAATGCCCCCTGTAAAGAGGTATCAGTGGAGGGTCCTCCTTCAAGGAATGCTGAATAGCCCTATACTATGCCAGTATTTGTACAAAAGCCAGTAGAATAAATACATAACAAATTCTCACAATCTATAATTTATCATTACATGGACGACATCCTGTTGGCTGATTCAAATATTGATACCTTAAATGTTTGAAGAAGTAAAAAAAAGTTTGCCTGTTTGGGGATTACAAATAGCCCCTGAAAAATACAAAGAGGAGATTCCATTAATTATCTAGGTTACAAAATAGGTCAACAAAAAATTAGAGCCCAAAAGGTACAAATCAAAAGAGACAGATTGAAGACACTAAATGATTTTCAAAGATTACTAGGAGACACTGACAAGTTGCAACCCACTATTGGAATAAAAAATGATGAACTGGATAATTTATTCAAAACCTTAAGTGGTGACAAGGACTTAAATAGTTCTAGAGAATTGTCGCCTGAGACTGAGAGAGAATTGGCTTTGGTAGAAAAGAAGTTACAGGATGCAGGTGTGGATCCTGACCATAATTACATCCTAGTTATCTTGCCCTCTAAGTATTCTCCTACATGAATTTTAATGAAAATGGAAAATGTTATATTGGAATGGGTATTTTTACCAGATAAGCTGAGTAAAAAAATTAAAGACATATGTGGAAAAGATTTTTGAATTGATTTTTAAAGAAAAATTAAGACTTCGTCAATTAACAGGAATGGACTCAGCAGAAATTGTTGTATCTTTAACTAATGAAGAAGTTGACCAATTATGGGTAGAAAGTGAACCTTGGCAAAGAGCCTGCAGTAATTTTCTCGGAGATATTAGCAACAAATATCCTCAGAGCAAGAGAATTGAATTTTTAAAGAAAACTAATTGGATTCTTCCTTGTGTTGTATGAGATAAACCAATTTCTGGAGCCCCTACATTTTATACCGATGCAAATAAATCAGGAAAGGCCAGTTACAAATCAGAAAATATAAGTAAAGTGGCTCAAAGCCCTTATAATTCTGTTTAAAAGTCAGAATCATATGCTATTGTGATGGTATTAATGGGTTTTACCAAACCTCTCAACGTAGTCACTGACTCTCAGTATACAGAAAGAGTTGTTTTACACATTGAAACTGCTGATTTTATTAATGATGAGTCAGAATTAACTTCATCATTTATTCTGTTACAAAAAATAATCAGGACTAGGGATCATCCTTTCTATATAACACACATTCAATCCCATCTGAGTCTGCCAGTTTCTTTAGCACAAGGTAATGATGAAATTGATAAATTATTAATAGAAAATGTTCTAAAGATGTCAGAGTTTCATAAAAAAAAATCACGTCAATAGCAAAGGATTAAAAAAAAAATAAAACAATTTCTCCATTACTTGGCAACAAGGCAAAGAAACTGTAAAAAGATGTCCCACCTGTTCCTTCTATAACCAATTCCATTATCAGCAGGGAGTGACCTTAAAGGTATACATAGAAATTAAATCTGGCAGATGGATGTATTTCATTTTACAGAATTTGGAAAATTAAGATATGTACATCATACAATAGATACGTTTTCAGGATTTCAATGGGTAGCTCCTTTGAGTTCAGAAAAGGCTGATTCTGTAATCACACATTTGCTAGAAGTTATGGCCACCATGGGAATACCTGTAGAGATTAAGACAGACAATGCTCTGGCATATATCTTTAGTAAAATGAAACAATTTTTGCTTATTATAATACAAAGCATATTAGAGAAATACCATATAATTCTACAGGGCAAGCAGTTATAGAGAGATCAAATAGAACTCTAAAGGAGATGCTAAATAAACAGAAAGGAACAAAAAAAGACCCCTAGAAAAAGACTACATAATGCTTTATTAACTCTGAATTTTCTCAATGCTAATGAGAAAGGAACAACAGCTGCTGAAAGGCATTGAAAAAAAATATGGCTGAGCTAAATCAGCCTGTCTATTTTAAAGATGTACTGACCTCAGAATGGAAGCCAGACTACGTGCTACATTGGGGAAGGTTTTCACCTACATTGTTTCTATAGGTGAACAAAAGTTATGATACTATCAATTTTTTAATTTTTTTATTTTTATAGAATAAAGTCTAATTTTTTTAAATCCATGTATCCCCTTGTTCCAACTCCCTTTCCTCTCCCAACCCCTCCTGGTCAGCCTTCAGCCTCCTTCTTCCCCATCCTCCAATCCCCTCCCCAGAGAGGGCAAGAGGTCCCAAGATGGATTAGTTTAGCCTCCACTCCAGGCAAGTTCGATTTCCTCATCCTAATATCAAGACTGGGTTAGATGTTCCTCTGGAGGGAATGGGCTCCAAGGTGCCAGTCCATGCACAGAAACACAGTCTGAACCCTCCCCTTGAGGCTCCACATATTGTTCATGCCAGTGGACAGTTGCCTATCCTTGGAGGGCCTAGTTCCTTTTCCTGATGGTTCCCAGGTGGCAGTTCTTGATTCAGTGAGCTTCCCAGAGCTCCAGCCAGCCATCATTGTGGGAATTTTCCTCATAATTCCTATCCTTTTGCTCGTACACACTCTTCTCCCCTACTCTCAGCTGGACCAGTGACTCAGCCCAGTGCTCAGCCGTGTATCCCTGCCTCTACCTCTCTTCATTGTTAAGTTCTGTGATGGCACTTAGGGTGGTTATTCATTTGATTATGGGGGAAGTCCTGTTTAGGCAACACCTTCGCTATTGGTTGGAGACCTAAGCAGGGACATCCTGTGAGTTCTTGGAGGTTTCTCTAGCGCCTGGTCTTTTTTCCAACCCCACATTGGCTTCCTCCATTAAGATCTCCATCTCTTTCTTTTTCTCTCCCTCCTTGTTGTTTCTCTCACTTAATCATCTTCTCTTGTGATTTGTTCCCACCTCTTCTTGGTTGCAACCTCTTATGCTCCCAATTAGCTAAGGAGATCTTCCCTCTTTTCTCTGGCTACCATCAAAATTAATAAAGACTTGATTTGAACCAGAGAAACTTCATGAAAATAAGAATTGATGGCTCATCCACTCATACTATAAGTCTTTATGTTGTAAGAAAAAACACAGGGATGGGGTAGGTTTTTGTTTTTGTTTTTTCAGAAAACCAGAAATATCCATCTTCAAAAAGTTAAAAGACCTTGGACATCTAGACATCTACAACAGAAGGGAGGCTATCCAGAAAATTTCAGAAGCAAAAGAATGTGAGACCTATTGGTACCGATATACTCTACATGGCAAAATCTTTTTTCTTAACCTCCATCTTTATAAGAAATGTTGAAGTCCTGGTTTAATTATAAATTAAAGCTGGCTTTAGATTTAGAGTTGGAGTGTGGCTCTCTCCTTCTCTAAACCCAAGTATACGTTTTAAAGGAAAAATGCAAATTTTCTGTATCATATCAGAAGAGCCACCTGATATGGGACAGAAGAATAACTAAAAAGAAGGGACAGTTCTATTGTTACTAATCCTATTCTGAATGAATATGTATGTATTTAGCTTCCTGTATATTGTGTTGGGCTTTTAGTCTCTTATCAGTTTTCTGCATTGATTCATGACAATGTCTAATTGTGAATTGAAATTATCCGAAAGGAAGATGGAGCCCCACAATGATGATTTCATTGGATTGTGCCAAAGTCACCAGGCTAACAAACACCAACCAAAGATCATATATGAACAATTTTGAGGAGATAAGATGACTTCACAGACTACTCTAGCCAGGACTTGAGACAAGCTGTGCACTTTTCTGTTATGCAGAGACTGGACTGGATAACAAATGATACAGCTACATATTTCAGGACTTGACAATTAACAAAACTTTTCTTTTCAGGTCCTCTAAAAATGCCATTGTTCCCCAGAGAGCAGGAAGTAAATTTAAGAACACAACGCCCACATTCCCAAGAGGTGGGGTGGATGATTTTTGGTCTTTCAAAAGGATGATTGTCATTGTTTAGAGCAATTGGTTAAAAGATGTCATTGGTTATGGTTAGAAAAAAGCTAAACAAGAGAGATTAGATTCAGGGTTCTTGTTTAAAAAAAAGAAAAGATAAAAGGGATACAGATATGATAGGATATAAGGGTAGATTATTAAATCTACTTTTTAAAAAAGGAATTCTAGCTTTAAATATTTTATATTGGATTTGATTTTTTTGTATATTGCATACAAACTGTATATATTGATAATAGGTTGAGATTAACTTTGTCACTGTAAATATATCTGTTTGTTCATGCTATTATACAGTTCATCTAACAATGTAATACAAATTGCTAGTCCATGAAAGTTATTATTACCAACTAATTAGGATATAAAGAAATGTAAGTTAGTAATTAGATATTACTATCAAACTTATGCTATTAGATATGTTTTCAAGATGAGATATATTTTAGATGATTAGGTCTTCTTCAGAAGACCAGAGATCCATAGATTATGGCATTTAAGACATTTTAAAAAATAGGCTCTTACTATTTTTTTGACAATGGGACATCTGCTCTTTGCAGTACTGATCCACTTCAGAGAAGACTATGGACATCAAGGAAACGCCTCCATATGAGTTGACCTTCTCTGTGACAAAGTTAGCCCTGGGAAACAGAGTGCTCTTGCCTTGACTGCTGACAATATGATATTCAAAATGGACAAGCAGGGGACACACAAAAAAGAATTGCCGAACCTTGCCAGGGCAAGGTAGAAAGGACTTTGGAAATATCCTGCTGCACAGAGAAGTCTGTCAGACATGCTAGGCCTGTAGGCCAAAGATGGACGCTTCAACAACACAGAAGAACTTTGGGTGACTGTCCAGGCAGCCAGCTGTTTCATTTCTTACATTTTTGGAAGTTGCTATTTACTTAATATTATTTCCTTCTTGGGTCTCTGAGGAATTTGAAGATGAGATAGTTAATAGCTACAGTTTTCTAGTGACAGTTTTAGAAAAGAAACTCACTTAGAAGTTAAAGTGTATAAGTTTAAAAGACATCAAAATATATTTTAGTTAGTAATGCAAGTTCAATACAAAGTGGATTAGGTACAATCCTTTGGACTCACCAAAATGGGACAAATAATGGAATATTTTCTTTGAATTTGCCAATTGTTAATGAACTGGACATTGCTCATGTAAGTATTGTTTGTATATATTATATATAATTATTGTACTTATTGTATATGGTCTTTCTTATGGTAGTTATAACTCTCTTTTTTATTTTTGACAGAAAAGGGGATATGTGGTGATATGTTACATATTTAATAAAACCTGAAATATCAAGAGATCAACACACAGTCAAAAACTAGGCAGACATAGATCAAGAATTTCTTGATCTTTGAGTACAAGGCCAAGCAGCTGGGCTTCAATAGCATACAACCTTAATCCCAGCACAGGGAAAGCCTGGGAGTGGTGACCTACCCCTTAATCCCATAATTCCAGAGACAGAACTTTCTGTGAGTTCAGGCTGACTACCAAATACAGTAGTTCCCACATTTATTCCTAACCTGGATGAGATACAGCTGGTGAGAAGGATATTTAAGGCAGCATAGGAAACCAGCAGTGGCAGAAGCAACCAGGAGCAAGGCTGAGGAAGTTGGAAGATAGCTGGGTGAAATTTGACTATGTTGTTTCCTCTCTCTGATATTTTAGCCTTTCCCCAATATCTGGCTCTGAGTCTCTTTGAGTACAATCTGAATTCGTGCTATAGTGGTAAATTGTGTACCAAATAAAAATTGCCTGAGGATTAGAGGGCAGAGCCAGCCACAGAGATAGTCACAGAGATCAGGCAGTGGTGGCACACACCTTTAATGCCAGCACTAGGAAGGTTGAAACAGGAAGTGATATGACTGGGCAGAGAAAGGAATATAAGGCAGGAGGAGGTAAGAGTTCTCTCCTTGCAGTCCCTTCCCGTCCCCTATTCAGTGGAGACACAAATCTGTCTCTCTTTTGGCATGAGGGCTCAGTAGTGGTGAGAAGTGGCTTGTTCTCTCAGATCTTCTGGTATCTACTCCAATCTCTGGCTCTGAGTTCTATTATAAGATCAATTAAGATCTGTGCAACAGTATTCCCCTGTAGAATCAATATAAAAAAGCAGATCAAATACTTCCAATATACAGTAGTACAGGATATATATTACCATTCCAAACCACAGGGAAGGGAGCATAGTGAAGAAATGCTGGACCAGAGCAAGACCACAAACTAGCTGGGCAAACTCCAAACTCTGCATCTCCATGTCTGATGTCAATATGTTCTTCAGATCTCCAACTCCTTTCAGCTTTGTTGACTGCAATACACTTCTTTTTCTTGGGTTGGTATTACTCCTCATTAGCAGCTCTCCTTGGCAGGCATCATGGCAGGCATCTCTAACATCTTAAGGTCTTCAAGGCAATCCAGGCTGCACCTTCACAGCTTCAAGCATACAATAGCCTCTCTAGGCCTCCATTTTGGGACACTTCTGACATATGTCTGGTCTCAGTGATCTTCTCTAGTCACAGAGGAAAATTCCACAATGTCTGTCTTCTATCCTTGAGACCAGAACCATGTGACTAAGTTCTGCTGCTTACTGGGGCTGGAACATGGTCTCCTTGTTTAATTACATCTTTACCAGCCTTCTGGTTTTGATAGTTTACTTCACTGACTGAGCTTGGTTGTCCTGAAACTTGTTCTGTATATCAGGCTGATCTTAAGCTCAGAAATCTTTCAATTACATCTTCACCAGCTTTCTGTTTTTGGTGGTTTCCTTCACCGCCTAAGCTTGGCTGTTCTGGAACTTTCTCTGCAGACCAGGCTGGTAGTGGTGGTCATATCTGAAGAGCTGCAGCCAGCAATGGAGCTTATAGAATACAACCTACCAGATAGATAGCACAGCTACTATGGACCAACCTCAGAATGCCCCTTACTTCTGCTGTGCTTTCTCCTGCTTGCCGCTGTCTTGTTCTTACTGTGTTTGGCATGGTGTGATTACTATGTGAAAGACTCCCACTGTATCTAGTATAATGTGTTTGTTTCTTGGGAAAATCCCACTCACTCCTCACTGGACAACCTACTTGCAGATTATAATGAAGATTTTTTTCTTTTATAAAAATTTATTTTATGTGCATTGGTATGAAGGTGTCAAATCTCCTGGAGGTAGAGTTACAGACAGTTGTGAGCTGCCATGTGGATGTTGAGATTTGAATCCGGGTCTTCTGGAAGAGCAGCCAGTGCTCATAACTGCTGAGCCAGTGAAGATTATTTTTATAAGAGCAATGACTTGTAGTTGGATGAGTGATTTAAGGATACAGGTAGTTAGAACAGTTAATAAAGATGATTAGGGAAAATGTTTAGGAAATTCTGTCAGTAAGAAACACAAGAACAATAAAAATAAAGATAAAGTGCTCCACTCCCTCCACCCCACCCCTCACTAGATGTAAGACTTGCTGAGAACAGGAAATAAGGACAAGGAGGTTTCACACATTGTAGACCCATAAGTTCTGCCTGTGAAAAAAACAGGCTGATAAGCAAAGAAAGCAAATATGTCCCTAAACCAAGGTTAGGGATGAGTTCCTTGGTCATGAAGCACAGAATTAATCACATGGTTTGGTATGCACCTTGCGGGGGGGGGGGGAACAAATTGTGAAAGGAAATTAAATAACCCTATCCTGTGTAAACAACAGGGGGGGGTGCTCAAACTCAGAAATCTGCTGGCCTCTGCATCCTGATGCTTGGGGTTACAGGTGTGCTCCACCATACCTGGCTGTAAGCTTATCTTTAATTCCTTTTTACAAGTAGGAAACTTATCTGGGTGGGATCTTGCCCTGAGGTCACCCCACTCCCTTTATTCCATTTCTCAATCTGTTTACCTCCTTGAACACTGGACTTAACTCTATTCCACTGAACTCTATTCCTGGTGCTCCTTTCTCCTCAACTTGTTCTACATCTTGTAATTTTTTTTTCTTGCTCAGCTTGCTCCTTTTCATTATAACTCTTCATTAGAGATGCCACTAATAACTATGTGGCAGAGTCTATACTAGGTTGTTTTGAGATTTCCTCTGCCAATGGAATTAATCTAAAACTCTTCACTTTAGTCTTAGGGAGACTCTTTAGACAAAGGCAAAAAGCAGCCATGTTTTTTTTTTTGTTTGTTTGTTTGTTTTTACCAAAATATCACAAGAATAATCTCTAGGATATGTATTAATATTTGCCTCTAAAACCTCTAAACCTCTAGAGCCAGCCTCCCTCCTTCCCAGTTCAAATCACCCTCAGTACCACTGTCTTCCATGTTCCTATTAGTATGGTCCATTAACCTGCACTTAAAGCATTCAACTGCTTTTCAAACCCACAGTCCCAAGGTCCATATTTCTTCAAACAAAAGCATGATCAGGCCTATCACTGCAATACTTAAGTCCCAGGTATCAACTTAAGCCTTAGAGTTTCTATTGCTATAAAGAGACACCATGACCACATCAACTCTTATAAAGGAGAACATTTAATTGAGGTGGCTTACATTTTCAGAGGTTTAGTCCATTATCATGGTACAACATGGTGATATGCAGGCAGTCAGGAAGTGATCTGTCTCACTAGCAGTAGCTTGAGCATAGGAAACCTGAAAGCCCACCCCCAGGAACATACCTCCTCCAACAAAGCCATACCTCCTAATAGTGCCATTTCCTTTGGGTGTCACTTTCTTCCAAACCACCATAATGTCATTGTGTGCTTAAGCTGGGTCCAATGAGACAGTGCACTTGCCTGTGAATCAAGATGTAGAACTCTCAGCTCCTTCTCCAGCACCATGTCTGCCTATATGCTGCCATGCCTCCTGCCATGATGATAAAGGACTAAACTTCTGGAACTGTAAGTCACCCCAATTAGATGTTTTCTTTGTATGAGTTGTTGTGGTAATGGTGTCTCTTCACAACAATAGAATCCCTAACTAATGTGTTATGAAGAACAGACCTTCCTCTGGTCTTGCAAAAGCTCTGTACTTACTAGGCTGCTCTATGGGTAAAGAAGTATCAGCTCTACAGTACAGAAGATCTTCCAGCCCAGCTTTTCCACACAAGTAACTCAAGACCTTCCACTTCAAGGTTGGAAAGCAGCTGGAGGTATTAGGATTTTGAATTACAATCCATCCTAAAATTTGGTTTTGACTTTGTGGCACTGAGGCTCAAATCCAGGGCTGCATATATGCTAAGCAAGCTTTCTGTTTGTGAGCCACATCCCCACTGTCAGGTCCAAAGCTATCCTTTCCCCCAAACAGCAATGCTGATCACACTGTCCTAAACAGAAGGACTATGGCCAAGTAAACAGAAGGATTATTAGCAGGTAAACAAGTCTAAAGGTAGGTTCCTCGAAAAGTAAACTACCCCAGGCAGAGGCACCTCCTTCCTGATCAAACCTGCCTGCCAGTGTCAACTCAGATCCCCGCCCTTCTGACTGTATGTAACATTTGCTTGCTTTCCCTTCCGTTTTGCTCTTCTCCAGCAATAGCCTTCACACCTCTGCTCTTCTGCCCTTCACCAGAGACAGCCTTGGCAGTTTGAATCCCCAATAAATCTTTTTGCTTAGAGTGGTCTATTTGGTGGTTACCATCGATTATACTCAGCACTTCTAGGGTCTTATGAAGAGAAATAAAAAATGTGCTTCAATTATCCCAGCTACTATCTGAGGTATCCTACAGCTTCAAGATCTTACAAGTAAGATTTGCAAAACAACTATCAGATATAGGAAACCATTTTTTTTTAATTTCACATTGTATGAACAGTGGAGAAAAGTATGGACTTCACCATCCCAATGATTGAATTGATTAATTCTAGATGATGAACTAGTTCAAATTACTTAAGAGGTTACAGATTCAAATCCAGTTTCCCTTCAATAGTAATTGGCCTTTCACAATCCAATTCAATCCTTTTGTCTAAAGTCTAGAATTATAATGTTTAAAGGAAAATGTGCTTAATTAAAGAAAGTCTACAAGGCTTACCTTCATGATCCTGTTAGACAATCAGTCCAAAGCAGTAGCTTTTCAGTTCTTGGTATCATGAGCTGTTCACAGCAAGGGCTCTATATAAAACTGCCTTATGTCTGCTGCCCAGATGAACCTAAAAATCACAAGCAAGAGATCCACAAATATCACAACCTGTCAGAGATTTTATTTTGGATATACTGTAGATTTATCAATGCTCATTTTACAGAGTGAGCACAAAGATTAAATAAGCATAGGAGAACATATTTAACCCTAAATACATATTATTATTGTTTAAGTCACAGTACTTTCTTGTCTAATTTTCAGGGCCAGTGCTTAAGTGGTCTTTGGTGAACAGTGATGATTAAAAAAAGTAGTCCAGAATGCCCCACAGAGAAAGCATAGGATTGTGAGTGAGCAAAGAAATTGTTTCAATTTTCTCATCTGGTAGTGCCTGTTTGAGAACACATCCAAAGTGTGAATGAGATTAATCTAACACCTATTAATCTGTGATGATATATTGCATGTTAAAAATAGAATATCACAGGGTAAAGTTATTACAAAGCCAAGCCTTGAAGATGAGGGAATGCTGACCCATGCCTTTAATCCTATCTGTCTGGATCTCTGTGAGTTCAAGGCCAAAAAGAGCCTGGCAATAGTGGCACACACCTTTAATCCTAGTTCTAGGGAAAGTTGAATTAGGAAGTAAAATAGCGGAGTGGAGGATTTGACAGCCTGAGGAGCTGGCTGGGTGAGTTGGCTGTGGTTTGTTCCCTACCTCTTTGATAGTTCAGCTTTTCCCCAATATTTGGCTTTGAGTTTTTAATTATACTACCACATAGAATTCATGCAATAGTAATCCAAGTTACTGATCCCTGTTAGAAGGAAGAAATTCACTGTTTTCTATGAATTTTACAAGAGGAAGAAATGCACATAATTAATTAGTCCTGATCTAGGTGTTGGCTCAGAGACCATTGTCTTAGCTTCAGTCACCAAAGACACCAACAACATTCTTATCCCTTTACAAGTAACTAATACTATCTGCATCTCAAAGCTTCTCTGAGGATGTAAATTTTTCTTATGTTAAATATTTTACACATTACTGTGGAAAATTTTTTTTGAGACAGGGTCTCATAGTGTCTAGGCCTGGCTTAAACTACTTAGCACAGAATTATTTTGAACTCCTGATCCTCCTGTTTCTACCTTTTGAGTACAGGGGTTACAAGTATGTATATGCCACTATATACAGGGTTTTTTTGTTTTGCTTATTAATATGGTGAGATATCAAAAACCAGGGCTCCTTCAAGCTAAGTAAACACTATATCAACTGAGCCAAATCCCCAACCCAACAATTTTCTTTTTTAGACAGGGTCTCATTGTGTAGCACTGGCTGTCCTGGAATTCTCTAAGTAGAGGAGGCTGGTCTCAGACTCACAGAGATCAATCTGCTTCTGCCTCATGAGTACTGATATTAAAGGCCTGTGCCATCATTGATGCCTGGCCCTACTGTATCTTTCTTATATTACTAATTCTTAGATGTTTATTTCATTTTTAAAGATTTATGTATATGAGTGCTCTATCTGCACGCACAACTTAATGCCAGAAGAGGACATCAGATCCCACTATAGATGGTTGTGAGCCACCACATAGCTGCTGGGAATCAAACTCAGGGCATCTGGAAGAGCAGCCAGTGCTCTTAACTTCTGAGCCATCTCTCCTATTTCATTTTTAGAAAGATATATATATTCATAAGATTTAAACAATACAAATAAAGTCAAAGCATTATTATTTATGCACACATACTATTCCTCTCACTAGTGTGCAAGCTATTAAGCACCTGAGGGACCAATATAACAGTCTGTTGGTTGAGTGAATAAATTAAAAAATGAAACTGCTTTCTCTATATGAAGCTGATTGTTGTTAAATACTTTAAAAATTTATTTATTTTTATACGTGCATGTGTATGTGCATGTGTGCAGGTGCCTATGGAAACCACAAGAAGGCAGAAGATCCTCTAGAGTTGGAGGTACAGGAGGTTGTGAGCCACCAGATGTGGGTGGTAGGACTCATACTCCAATCTTGCATAGTCAGTAAGCCCTCTTAACCTTGATGGTTATTATACATGTTCAGTGCTGCAGGGCCACTGTCCAAATAAAGAGAGGTGTAGGCAGGGCTACTGCCACTTGCTTTAATACTTTTTTAAAAATTTAAATCATTCTTTTATTGCATTCATTTATTTGTGTGTGTGCATGTGCAGGCACCTTGGTGTGCATGTGGAGGTCAGAGGAATGTGTCAGAGCCTTTTTTCCTTCAACCATGTGGGTTCTGATGGGCCAAACTCAGGATGTCAGGCTTGGCAACATGGGCCATCTCACTGAGGCCCTTACCACAGTTCTGTCATTCTTCATGCCAGTGTAGGCATGATGAGGATGAAATAAACACTCTTAAGGTGTTTAAAATGTTTCTTGATTTTACTTTAAAGTATTTTCTGTATTTAAAAATGGAAAAAGAGAGTAGGAACTGTGTGCATAATGCACATTTATATTCCAGTTGGATAACAAATGGGGCAAAGGTAGTTATAGTAATCCAAGGCTCTGTTTTAAGTAAATAAATAGACCTATATGATGATTTTATCTTTACTTCACCACCCTTAATAGGATTAACTTGTGAATTTATTAAATTTATTTATATATATATATATATATATATATGTTGTTTGGTTTTGAGACAATGTTTCTTTGTACAGTTCTGGCTGTCCTGGAACTTATTCTGTAGACCAGCCATCCTTGAACTCGCAGAGATACACCTGCTGCTGCCTGCCAAGTACTGGGATTAAAGATGTGAATTACCACTGCCTGGCTCTACTTGTGAAATTCTTAAAACCTAGAGTTTATGAAATGGTTTTGCTATCCAAACAGTACTAGAAATTAATTACAATTTTTCATGTTTTCTAATCTTTCCAATACCAATACAATACCAATACCAATACAGAAGGCCAAATTAGGAGAACGCTGTGAACAGAGAGAGAATGCTGTGGAGGTGTGGATTTGTACTAGATCCTCTGCACACATGCTGTGGTTGTTCAGCTTGGGGTGTTTGTGGTACTGCTAACAGTGGGAGTGGGGGAGTCTGACTCTTTTCTCTGCTCTTAGGACCCTTTTCCTCCTACTATGTTGCTTTGTCTACCTTGACAAGAGGGTTTGTGCCTGATCTTCTTGTAGCTTGTGTTAAGTTACTGTCACTGTGAGGCATACTCTTTTCTGATGGGAAATGGAAGAGCAGTGGATCTAGAGCAGAGGGTAGTTAGGCATGGGGGTGGGCAGGACTGAGAGGAGTGGAGGGGCAGAGGTTGTATAAGAATAAAAAGAAAAGTTATTGAGGAGGGAGGAGGAGGGGGAGAGATGGGGAGGAGAGAGAGGAAGAGGAAAGAGAACTGAGAATTGCCCAAACTTTTGAATCCTCAAGCCCATCCTCAGTGACATACCTTCTTCAACAAGGCTTCACCCTTCTCCTTAATCCTTCCCAATCAGTTCCACCAACTGGGGACCAGTTATTCAAATATATGAGCCTGTGGGAGCCATTTTCATTCAAACCACCACACTCATCTTATTTACTTGGGTTCTGGGTCACACTCAGGTCACAAGGCTTGCACGGCAACTGCTTTCACACAATGGACTGTAATAGTTTTATCAAGGCTCTAATCAGCTCTGTTGTTCCAACTGCTCCCAAGTAACCACACTGAGACTTAATTATAAATGCTCAGCTAATAGCTTAGACTTATCTTTAAATTAGTTCTTGTAACTTAAATCAAACCATTTCTACTAATGTATGTGCTACCCCAAGGCTCCTTTACCTCATGTACACATTTCCCATCTTGTTTGCTTTGCATCTCATGGCATTTCAAGATCCCTTCTGTTTTTTATTCCCAGGATTCTCTTAGTCTGGTTCTCCCATCTAACCTTATCCTGCCTAGCTATAGGCCAGTCAGTTTCTTTATTAAACCAATCACGGTGACATATATTCACAGTTAAAGAAACATCCCACATGTCCTCCTTTTTTGTCTAAATAAAAAAGTAAGGTTTTTAACTTTAATATAATAAGATTATATATAACAAAAAAGTTAACAAGAGTTATAGTGACAAGTTAACAATATCTAGCCCATTTGTGTTTGTCAAATCTAAAAATATTCCATCATCTATCTTATCTTTGTGAGTCTACTTTTTATACCTAACTCATCTTTTTATCAGAACTAATTATCTAGTCTTCAACTCCATCAAAGATCCCAGAAGGGTACAATGTTACCTGCTGACAGGGACATCTGGCTGCCTAAACAGTCACCCAAAGTTCTTCTGTAACACTGGGGCATTCATCTTTGGCCTATAGACCTAGTATATCTGGCAGACATTTTTGAGAAGCAGGGAATTTTAAAAGACTCTTCTACCTTGTCTTGGCAAAGTTTGGAAGTCACATTTTTTTGCATCCTGTTGGCATAGATTGGACAGTTTACTATCATCAACTGAGGCACAAGTAGTTTCTTTGCCCAAATTGTTAAGGACCAAGAAAGCAGCTGGAGCGATAAGCTTTTACTGCCCTAAGCAGACGGTACCTGGCGCCGCTTAAAGCAAACAGTATCTGGTGAAGCCCCTTCACCAACACTCCCTCTATAAATCACAGAAGGTGTCTTTAAGATAAGCGCAATGGCCAAGGGAACAACTTGACTCTTCCCTGACCTCAGGACCTTCTGCCCTTGCTTCAATAAAATTTTCTGCTCCTCTCCCTCTCCCTTTCTTTCTTCTTCTTCCCTGCCCCTGAGGGTATATATACCCTGTCCTATTTTCAATAAATGAGACCTTGATGCTACTCAGACTGACTCTGTCTTTCTTAAAATGCGCTTGGTCCCCTTTCTCTCTCACCCCCATTGTATTTCAGGAGGAGCCTCCCCGAGCCTAACGAATAACTGATCCCGCTGGACGGGTCACCAAATGGCTACCTCTTGACATAAAGAAAGTAAACTACATATGAAGTTTCTCCGATGCCCATCATCTTCTTTGAAGTAAATTGGTGCTACCAGGAGCAGACATGTCTGTCATAAAAAGCCTTAAGTTATTAAACATATTAAATGCCATATTCTGTATGTCTTTGAAGTGTTTGAAGACTAAATATATCTGTTTAACCTTGAAAACATACCTAATATGACAAGTTTGATTATAACAGATGACAACTACTAATCTGTATTTTAAATCATATATTACATTTTAAATGAGTTGCATAAGCACAATACCAAAATTAGATTAGAAACATAATGTAGTGTAGTAAAAATAACTTTGCATCAATAAATCAAAATCCACACCAATCTATACGTAAAGTATATTGAGATTAATAGTCATTTTTTTGGATTAAAGTAGATTCAATGATCTACTCATTTGTCTCATTTCCTATCCCTTTTTTCTTTAGAAAGAGATCTTTTAATTTAACTCTTTTATTTAGCCTTTTTTTAATATGACCAATATCAACTTGTAACCAAGATCCTTCAAATGACAACAAATATCCATAACCCATTTTTTTTGGTGTCACTCTCTAGACAACTTCCTATTGTCTGTGGGTGCTGGTTTCTTTGGGGAAATCTTGAGAAAATAGGATAATTATTATGTCTTGGACAGAGTAGTTTTTGAGGCTGGATCATCTCAGTCCAGCATCCTTGAAGCTGTTCTGGATGTAGAATTCTGAGGAGACTAGAAGAGGCATTTTGAGATGTTGAATCACCGGGGCCAACTATTTTCATTGCTATCTGGTCTCCTTGTTCTGAAAAATCCATAAATTTTTAAAGATAACAAACATTTCTGTATTAATACAAGTACAGATTATGGTTTTACACAAGTTAGCCAAAGATGAATTTTTGTTTTATGTTTGAGTAGGTAAAATATACATTACATGTTTTGTAGTTTCTCTAGGTTTATTTATTTTTAGGTAGTAAGGATTTTCAGGGTGTCTTCCCCAATCAAACCTGATCTATATCAATCTGGAATTCACTGCCTAACCTTATCCTGCCTAACTATAGGCCAGTCAGCTTCTTTATTAAACCAATCATAGTGACATATATTCACACAGTGTAAAGGAATATTCCAAAATGAGCCATCTTTTTTTAGGCCCAGAATACCAACTGCTGTGCATTGATTTTCATTTATTCACAAAGGCCTTTGACACTCACAAATCTACAAAAAATAATTTATTAATAAAGGATAGCAGATCATTCTGTGCCTTCAGCGCCATCATCGCCTGCTTCACTGGCTTCTGCTTCAGTGACTGATGCTTTTGGGGCAGGTGTCACCACCACCTCCTCCTTGACCTCCCTGGAAGAAGAGCAATTCCAAGGCTTTCAGACTTTGAAACAGCAACTTTCCCTTGACCCCTCATTTGGGCTAGACACTTACTTTGATAGATATTGAGTGGTAATTTCCTCTTCTACAGTGGACTCCAGGTCCGGTACATTACTCATACTTTTCTTTGCTGTGTCACGTCTGAATAGATCTGTAAGCCACTGTGGCCACCTTAACCAGGCAAACCCTTCCTAGGGAACAGAAGGGGAGACATTAGTTCTACTAACCCCCGCCTTCTCCAGCTGCAGCACCAAGTCTCAGGCTTACCTGACTCTCAGTGTCCTTGTAGCATTTCTTACCCCTTGGAAGGAAGGAAACACATGCAGAAGACAGTTAGCTACTGTGTCATTTTTATTTTAATTTAATTTTATTTTATTTTGTCTTTCTGGGGGACATCTTGACTCTCCCCATTTAAAAAAACAAAACAAAACAAAACAAAACTTGAGAACAATTCCAAGCATGTCTGGCTCCTAGGAACTTTCCAAGTCTGTCCTAAGGGCCCCACAATGCCTCTGGGAGATCTCTGTGTTTGGCTTGTCCTGGAGCATAGCCAAGGCACCAGCATGACAACGGTCCCATTTAATCCTTTTCAACAAATTATCCCTTTGAAGCCACCACCCCTGGCAGGACCATTTTGCTCTCCTTCAGACCAACTGTCACATGTAGACTTGCTGAGGTGAAGAAGGGGCTGATCCTGTTTGCTTAGCTGCTTTATCTTCCAAGGGCAATGCCCAAGTGCACAGCACAGCTCACAGACTCACAGAATTCCACCCTGCAGACTGCCTCTGATGAGTGAGTTGTGAGAACAATTTAAAGGGCTGGAGTGGCTGGGGTAATGGATAATGAATCACACCTGTAACTCCTGCACTTGGGGGCCTGAGTTGGGCAGTGACACACACCTTTAATCCCAGCAGCAGAGGCAGGAAGTTCTAGGCCAGCCTTGGCTACATAGTGAGTTCCAGTCCAGCCTAAGTAAAACTTATTTCCAAAAAAAAAAAAAAGAGCTGTCAAGACTAGCACCAGCACATATACCATCTTTTCTGAATCCAGGGACAATTAGAAAACTCAGAGTACACTTTCCAGACAGATATGCTGTAAGATTTGAAACGAAATATGACCAAAGCCTGAGAACAGTGGTATTAAAAACAAGGGCCCCACCAGGGAGAATGGTCCTCTTTCTGACATGCCCTAGAGAATGACCATAGGACCATACTTTTCTTCCATTCTCCTTCTTTTCCTCTTTAGAAGAAAGATAATTATTGACCAAATTCTCTCCCAGCTGTGGTCTATGAGGTTTGTGTCACTCAAAGAAAGAACAGGCTCAAAAGATGACCAACAGAATGAGAAGATGGGGTTCCTCCTCTGTTTGGGGAGAGCTCATGTTCTTCTACTCACAGTCCTGCACCCTAATACTGTGGGCTCCCTGTTTCTTCCCAAAGCATCCAGCTCTGGAGTCTCTGGCTGGAGTGGATGACATGAGTAGAAGCTGGTGCAGCCCAAACCTATGATTTCCACGCTCTTTTTGAAGGCCTGGTGACACCATAGGCATCCCTGCTAGTTCCCAGCGCCTCTTTGGGAGCCAGGCAATATCCTTTCTGGCAATTTTCTCCTGTCAGATGAGGGACTTAGGTGAGTTTCAAGTTCTCTGCTAAAGCTCATGCTCTCCTTGAAAGATTGTTCCATATTTACCCTGTGGACTTTTCGTCATCTCCCTCTTTGGTTCTGTGGGAATAAACCTGTTAGGGGAGAAAACACAATTCTGATTATCATGATGACTGAAGTTTCTAAATCTAAAATCTACTCATTCCTTTGACTTACCTAAAGTCTTACCTGCTCAGTGAGCACAGGCGCCCACTCTGCTATTCTGATTTGAAATGAATAGACATTTGCCTGCCTCTGCCTCCTGAGCGTTGGGATTAAAGGTGTGTACCATTATGTTCAGCTGGCTAAAAATATTTTTAACTTCATCAAAGTATGTACCAAAAGCCTAAACAATGATATTGTTTAAGAAATCAAAACCAAGAGTAGAATGTCTCTATTACTGCTACAGGGTATTCTTATCAAGAAAGTGTCAATATGCAGTACGAACTGGGGGTGGAGAGATGGCTCATTGGTTAAGAGCACTGACTGTTCTTCTGGAGGACTTGAGTTTGATGATCCTGGCAGCTAACAACTGTCTGTAATTTCAAGATCTGGCACCCTTACACAGTTATACATGCAGGCAAAACACTAATTCACATAAAATAAAAATAAATATTAAAAAATATGCAGTAAGAATCATAAACGGAGAAGAGATATTTGGTAGAAGTGGAAAAGTAGTATTATTTGTACTGCAAACAACAATCAAAAAGCTGAAGAGTTCAACTAAAATTGTATTAGAAGTAATATGAAAAGTCAGTAGGTGGCAAGTCATAAAATGAAGGTATCAGCACACCAACCCCAGTGGCTTCTTATGTCCTCAACACAAACTAGTAACAGCAATGCAGATGTAGAAAGTATCCAAGAGTAAACTTAAAGATGTGAAAGATCTATGTGATTAGAGCTCCAGAACTCTTCTGGAGGACATTAAAAAGAAACATCAGGCCAGCAATGCCTACAGTTTCAAAAATAGAAGAGCAGCCCCAGAGAGATGGCTCAGCTGCAACCAAACCTGAGTATATGAGTCCAATCCCTGGGATCCACACAGTGGAAAGGCAAGAACTTATTCCTTCTGACCTCCACATGTGTGCTCATTACACAGGAGATATCTTTTTTTTTTTTTGAGAGAGGGTATTACTATGTAGCCTCAGCTGACCTATAACTCTCTATACAGATTAGACTGACCTTGAACTCAGAGAGATCGGTTTGTCTCTGACTCCCAACTAATATTTTTTTTTATTTAAAAATCCAAGGCTGGAGAGATAGATCATCAGTTAAGAGTACAGGCTACTGTTCCAGAGAACTTGGGTCTGATTCACAGCACCCACATAGCAGCTCACAGCTGTCTGTAACTATAATCCCAGGTGTCTCACACCCTCTTAGGGCCTTGGAAGGCATCACATAAACATGATGCAGACATACATGCAAGCAAAACACCCAAACACACATAAAGATACATGCACTCGTGTGAGAATGCAAAATGAAAATAATAAATCTGCAAAAGAATATTGCAAAATTGTATATTAACTTAGGAGGAAAGGGCTTTTCTGCCTCAATCCTACTAAAAGTAATTTTATAAGGATTAAAAATAGAAATAACTGCTGAGTATCATGGCTTGTGTGATCTTACCACTAGGGAGGTGGAGGCAGGGGGATAAGGAATTGAAAGCCAAGTTACATAGTGAAATTCAGGCTAATCTGGGCTACATAAAACCTCGTCTCAAAGAAACAAGAAAATAATCAAGAGAGAAACATGTACTAAAGACAAAACAGTGCTAAGAAAGTGCTAGAAAGCAGTGTCAGAATGTGCCTGGATTCCCTGAGGTGGCAAGGCCTCGATAACAAGAGCACAACTCATACGGAAGGAGGCACAGGCTGGTAGATGAGTGACTTTGGCTACAGACATTTCCCTTTTCCAGTGGGTTGTTTTCCTATGAACTATATTAATGCTTTGGGTGGTTTGCAATGGTTTCCTTGTACTCTCACACTCCCAACACTTCCTGCTTGTCTCTAAGGAGGTGAAACTGAGCAGTGGTGTGAAGGGTCAGGTGCAGGCTTTGGATCAGGGGAAAGGGAGCTTTACTGGTGGTTTGGCCCCTGGGCCTTAGGTTGCTCTTTCACCCTAGGGCAGGCTGGATCAAATCTGCCCTGAAGGAGTCTGTGACTAGATCAGACAACGAGTGGAGAACTCTGTCCTGTGCTTGGCAGGCACAGGTGCTAACATTCCTGAGGATGACAAAGACAGTGTTCAGACCCACAAAGACTTCTGCCTATGGAGTTGGGACTAACAGCTCTTTTCCTCTACACGTTTATTCTTAAAATTACTTCTATCTTCTCATTTCTTTAAGGTTAAAAAGTAGTAAGGTAGGCAGGTAGGCAGTCATTCTATAGTCATTTATTCTTTTAACTATTAAAGAGTGACATGTCAAAAGTCTTAGTGTCTAGGAATGTAGCTCATGCTTATCATCATGCACAGGCCATAGGTAAGTCCCCACACCACAGTCCCTGTATTCAAATGACTGAGCATTGGTTTGACCATTGATGTTCTCTGTATGTCACTATTTAATCTGTTTTTTTTTTAAAGATAGTATTTCATATACTACTGGCCTGAATTCACTAAATTGCTGAGAATGACTGCAAACTCTAAGTCACTCTGCTTCTGTTTCCCGAGAGCTGGGACTATAAATGTATGTCAAATATCATTTTCTGATGCTATTTTAAGTAAATACTGGATTGTATCATTCTTCATGTGTAACTGATGGATGCTTCATTTCTCTTCTTTGAATATCACTGCCTACTATAGGCAAAACACTGGACAGGCTTGCTGGTCTCACAGGGCCTATCATTTAAACCGGCAGAACAAACAATGAAAATGTAAATAAATGCAAGCACATGGTGAACTGTACACACAACTAAAGAGTAATATAGGACTTTACAGAGATTCCCAGGATGTCACAACCACAGTAGGTGTGGAAGTGCCCACTGTACAGTGTGGCCAGAGGACATCCTCCCAAGGGGTTTGTGAACTGATCCCATGTTGATATCTGCCTTCTAGGCTCAAAATTCCACCATCCTCACTGACAGTGAGCCCTCCATTGCTCCCACAGCATCTCACACCAACACCACCCATTTGACACCAAATCACAATGTTACATAATGATCTGACACTGAGGAGCCCTGCCTCACAGTCCTGAAGACACAGGGATATTGATTGTAGACAGAGAGGGTAAGTGGCTTAGGTTTTCAGTTTACAAGTGCTCAATCTATTACAGACAGGTACATTCTGCACATATGAGTGTACTGTTGTCCTTACCTCAATGAGACAGAAAATGACAATCAAAACTGTCACTACTGCAGTTACAGACACTGCCAAGATGACTTTGTTGGTATAGCTGTATCTGGGAACTTCTGTTGCATGCTGAAACATACAAAATAAATTAATGAACATTTGTGCGGTTGTTAAATAATAATAAAGTATGTATGAAGGCTAATTGTTCAAAGTTCATTCTTGAGCTGTCCATATAGACTTATGTCTATAGTCTGGCAGTTGGGAAGTTAAGAGCACTGTATGAGTTCAAGGACAACCTCAGATACCAGCTGAGTTCCAGGCTATCCTGATTGTACTTTCAGACTTGATTCAATAAAACTAAGAGCTGGGCTTGGAGAGGTTCCACACACTTTTAATCCCAGCACTTTTGAGGTAGAAACAGGTGAATCTCTGTATGTTCAAGACCAGCCTGGTCTACACAGCAATTTCCAGACTAGACATAACTACATAGTGAGATCCTATTTCAAACAAAGCAAAAATCCCCAACCAACCAATAAGCAAAAGCAAAACTGTGGGCTATAGTATAGAGATTAGTGGTCAAGTTGTTGCATATTATGTATACAAGGTCCTGAATTTAATCCCCAACACTATAAAACAAAATGAAAATGAGAAAAAAAACGAATAAAAACTTTCTACTTCAGCAGCTTACAGATTCTTATAGAGCTTACCAAATCTAATGTACTGCCTCTCTAATGCAGTTATTATACTTTGTGTTTTAGGTTGGCTTCTGTCAATAAATTTAGGAGTAGAGTAGGAATCACTGTCTTGGCTGGGTTAGAGTTATGTGGCCAATACAAAATCAGGAGTGGGAGCCCCTGGTCTTTCTGCTTAAATGACTGAGAAGGTGGAGGCCCCAAGTTTCAGCACTGTCCTCACCTGACTTGGTTCCAGACTCTTGTGTTCACCTGGGACTACTGTGCTCTCATTGATGTAGTTCTCATTTTTCCACTGGTCCGCATCCCAGTCGGTCCTGGACAACTTGAATTCTTGTTGCTCACTGAGAAGCTTCATCAGTAGGCCTGTTCTGGAGATGAGCTTGGCACAGGACAGTTGCACTTCAGCTTCAGAGCAGTCCATCTTCAAAGTCCTGATAACGTGAGAAATAAGCCTTCTCACGTTGTTGTTGGGGATGAGGGGCCGCAGCTGCTGGCTTAGATGAGATTCAAAGTGTTCACCTGGAGACATCAGCAATGGGTAAGGAAGTTCTTGGAAATGGTCATGTGGGGAAGAATCCAAGACCAATTCTTGATGAAGCTGTGGGTCGCTGATTTGCTGAGTAGTTGGAATTAAATCAGATATAGGCATATTAGAGTCTGCAGCAGGTCTCTCAAGAAGTATATTTTCTGGTGCAGTTTCTTCAGGCACAGCAGTGATGGCTGGTTCAAAGATGTTTTCTTCAGTATTATCTATTACAGCCTGATTTTCCTCAAAGGGTTTTTCTGTAAGAGGTTCTGAGGAGGGATATAACTCTGAAAAAGGCTTTTCTGCATAACTGTCGTCTCCTGAAGATGAAAAGACCCCCCCTCGTGCAGGGGAGTTTACCAGGCTCCTCACTACAGAGGATGCTGGCCTCTTTGCAATCAACCGGAAATGAGATTTTTTCTTCCTAAGGTTTCGATGTCTCTTTCCAGATTGTAAACTAGGCTTAGAGCCCTTTGTTCTTTTCACATTGGCTTTTGCACTTTCTAAAACATAAATGGTGTAAGACAAGTCTTTTCGTCTGTCTATGAACTCAGGTAGCGATTTTGTAGTGGGAGCCTTGTCCACCAGGGCCCGTTTTGGGGAAGAAGACACTGCCTCCCTGTATTCCTTTGGGAGCAAGGGCTCTGGGTGGAAGGAATTTCCCACTAACTTCCTGGGCTTCTGCACCAGACTGAGATGCTGCAGCTCCATTGTGGGTGGGCTCCTGAGCTGCCTGTCTTTGATGATATTCTCCACAGGTGCCTGGACACTCTGCTTGCTCCACAGGCTCTTGTCACTCACTTCCTTGAAGTGCCTTTTCTGTATGCTTCCTGGCTCCTTGCCTCTGTTCATCCTGTGAAGTCTTTTCTCTGTGAGATTGTTTTCCTCTGTCTGGGTAGGTTCCCATCTCTTTTCAAATATTTCTTGCTTAATTTTTTTACTTAAGTTACTAGACTTCTCCTTATGTACTACACTTTTCCCTTCCTTTTTAGCCTCATCAATTTCTGCATCTAACAAATTTTCTAGAAAATAAAGTTTATTCAGTTTATTTTTGTAAGTGAAGTTACCGGACTCAGATGCATTTGTAAGAGGAAGATTTTCTGTATCATTCTGCAAAGATTCCAAGGAATTATCTGAATCTTGTTCATGAGAAAATAGCAGTTTAATGTATGGTAACATTGTTGATACTACATCCTCCAGATTTCCCTCAGAGAAATATGGTAGTATATAATTTAATGCACTCATAACATCATTTTCGTCACTGAAGTTGATCTCTTCTTCCATGGAGCTGGAGTAATTGGCGTTTTCTTTGTCTGAAGAGCCCTTCTCTGGTTCAATAGTGAGCTCGGTGCTGGTGTTCTCCTTCCGGGCCTGCAACACCTTCATGAATGCTCCCTCTGGGTTCCCTATAGACGCTTCTTCAACTGTCAAAAGGAAGACATTGTCTTTAGTAAGAGAATACTTTTAGCCATTTCTCAGTCTATAGCCATACAATGTAGTCAAATAAATCAGGAGCTAGCCAATACTAGTGTGTCACTAGTGTGTGTGGGGAAAACTAACTTAATCATGTGAAATGGCAGCAACAGAAAGAGAGGGTGTCCTCAAGAAGAACAGACATGTAAGAAATACAGGTGAGCCACAGGCTGGGACACGTGGCAGATAGATTACAAGAAATGAGTTGATTTAAGATGAAAGAGCTAGCTAGTAATGTGCTTGAGACATGGGCCAAACAGTATGAAGTTTAAAAAAAAAAAAAAAAGAGAGGGTGTCATTGGCAAAGCAGCCACCTACTGAGAACATTTCACAATGTGCTCATAGAAAGTCTATTCAAAACAGCCAATGGACCAGTAGAGACCCAGGGCCTGAAGTCAAGCCTGCCTCTCTGCACATCTGACAGACCTCAGAGAACATCCTCAGGCTCCTACATCCATACCATCCCACCTGAGATTCAAAAGGCCCACTAGGTTTCCTTCCTTCATCTTTTCAATGTGCCCTGTGTTGAAAATTACAGCTGACCATGATGATGGACATCATCAGAGGAAAACGAAGGCAGAAATGCTAAAGCAGGTGCCTTCCCCTCACGTATGGATGAAGGTCCTTCTCCAGCTACCCACCCAATTTCTTCCTGTAGGCTCTGTTGCCATGTATTCTATCTAGATCCTGGAACAGGAACATCCTCTCTGTGCATCTTCCTGATTCTTCCCTTATATTTGGGGGAAGGGTTTATGCGGTATAGGTAAAGATATGTTTAATGTCCTGGGTTTATTCCTCTGTACAATCATTTTCAGAACAATAGAAATTTCTGAATATACATTACTTAAGTAATACAATGCACAAGGTCAGAGATGCTTTTGTCTGAGGCCTGCTCTCACTTCATTTCTCATTCTTCCAGCCCCAGGTAGGAACAAACCAAAGCTTCTGATAGTATGAAGGCCAAGAGGACCACTGTGTAGCTGTGTTTCTTTCCCAGGAGAATTATGAAGATGTTGGGTGATAGTGAGGGCCTGAGGGAGTAGCAAACTGAAAATGTGGGCCTGTGGACAGCCTAGACTTAGTGGGAGATAACCCAAGCATGATGTGACAGCAGTTGACACTTCTAATGCAGCAAAGAAGGGAAATGTTTATGTGCCATTTCTGGGGAAGAAGAGGATAATATAACTGGTTAAAGCTTTTTTTAAAATTAAAAATAAGTAACATTTTATTTATTTATACAGCAAAATGGTTATTCTATTATCTTCCCCAGATCAAGGCTAAAAAGACTTGCATTCAAGAAAACTGTTATATTTTGAAATAAAGTTATTGCTAGCAAACCTAATATATAAAAAATATTTTAGGGCTAAGCATAAGCTATACCATGGAACTATATTCCTGTTTTTTTATTTTAAAGAGAGAGAGAAGGAGAGAGTGAGGGATTCTCACTAAATTGCCTAGACTGGCCTTGAACTTGGATCATCTTGCTTTAGCTGGGATGACTGCCAGGTGCCACTACATTCACTTTAGAAAAAACTTAAAATTACATAAATGATCTGGTGGTAGAAAAGCCTGAGGTTGAAATCAAGTTTAGAGTTGATCAGTGTGGTCATGGAAGAGCTCTCTGCTCCCTGAGCAGAATGAGGCAGCACTCACTGGTCATACAGAACAGAAGCTCTCAGATTCTAAATAAAAATATATCACTACAAAAGGAAACCAGGGGGCTGGAGAGATGGCTCAGAGGTTAAGAGCACTGACTGTTCTTCCAGAGGACCTGAGTTCAAGTCCCAGCAAAATCACATGGTGGCTCACAACCATCTATGATGAGGACTGGTGCCCTCTTCTGTAAAACTGTATGCATAATAAATAAGTTAAAAAACAAAAACAAAAACAAAAAAAACAAAAGGAAACCAGACAAAATCAATCCAAAAGTCAGAGATCATTTGAGACCTAGCGTACCTAAAACCAGCTTATAGACTTCAGTGTACTATAAGCATAAGTAATCATGGAAATCAAGGTAACATGCACACAGAATAGTGAAGAGTCTGTGATCATTTACATTATCCCTTCCCTCATTTACTCCTTTCTCTTGCTTTTTCTGCATAAGGAATAGTTTTATTTTTCAATCATGCAATAATAGCTGAGAGCCCAACTTTTAGCAAAAGAGAAATTATGGATGAATGAATAAAAATAAGCAATTATTTTTAGTTAATCTTTTTCATAACTAGTTAAAATTAAGACATAAAATAAAAAACATTTATCATTAGTCAAGAGACTCACGACAATGTGTGGTGTTTTTCAGACATCCAGTATGACAACGCAGTTTGACTGTCTTGCAGACAACCTCAATATCGGTTTTATATTTGCAGATGCAGCATACCATGTGTCTAGGCAAGATTCTATAAACAGAAAAACAGAGAACTGGTTTACTGGAAAAGCTGCACTGAGGTAGGTGCAGAAGAGGCAGGCCAAGGCCACAACAGGGTTGAAGAAGAAGTTCTTGAGGCAGTTGGGTGGGGACTCCAGGGCAAACTGCTGCTTTCTGCTATTGAAAATAATCATCAAGGAGGACAGAGGTACCCACAGGAGGATAAGTGTCAGGGCAGGTCTGTGCCTGAAACAAAGGTGACATTGAGGGTAGAAGCCTTTCTTCTCAGCTCAAGTCTCACTCTGGGTTGGTCATGCACAGGAAGAATTGCCTGAGTAAGCCTCTAACTTAGCAATAATTTTCTCTATTCCTGTTATTAGAATATTAGAGATTTTGTGAAACTGAAAATAGCGTACTTTAACCCATACTTATGGTCAAACGGCAGGATGGATCACAAATATGGATTATTTTGTGTTCCAATGAATAAGGGCTGTGCTGCGGCTTTTTGGTATGGCATTTGTATACCAGTACAGGCCCTTGATTTGATCTACACACACACACACACACACACACACACACACACACACACACACACACACACACTTTGGGAGACACAAAGAGAAAGCAAGAATAAGGGAGGGATAAATATTTTAATTTAAAAAATAAGGAAACACAATATAATGTAAAGGAATCTGAATTCCTATGATACTCAAAAAGAAAAGCAGGGTAGGCCTTCAAGAAAACACAGGCTAACTGTTGTGGAAGAAAATTTTGCAACTACCAAGTAAAAATTAGTTCCAATAAGGTTATCCAAAACAGTGAGGTGAGAGTGGGCTCTGTAAGATCCCAGCGATCTGCGGGCCAAACCTTCCTATCTCTTCTCCCTTCTCTCTTGTATTTGTGTTCTGAGACAATGTCTCTCTAGGTAGCAATGGATGTCCTGAAACATCCAGCAGGACTCATGGAAATTCACAAGCTCCTGCCTCCTAAGTGCCACAGCCAGTCACCGGTTGTTCTCAAGTTACACAACATAAAAATAATTTAAAGATCTTCAACATCCCACTTTTTACATGTGATCAAATTCAGCATGACAGGTCACTTCAAGTCCCATCCAAGAAGGCAGAACAGATATTTGACCTGAATTACTCAGTAGGAAACAGACAAATCTAGACAGTATACCATTTCATGGCTCATGAAAAAGTAGTGAATGTCTTTGATTAAAAACAAAAAATATAATTGGTAACATATAACTGATATTTAACCAAAACAAAATATGTAAAGAATATTATCAATTTCTGGCCAAAAAGGAGTAAATGAATTCAATCTCCCTCACTCAAAACCAACAAAAGAAATACTGAAAACAAAAGAAAGCCAGAATACTATTTTGTTTCTGTTTTATTAAGGGCAGGAGCGGGTAAAAAGAAAAAAGAGCTTTATTTAATGTGGCTACACTGGAGACAACAAATAAAAGAGCCTTGTGATCACAAGATCATCTTCAAGGGCTGATATGAGCTTTAGTTCTAGATTGGGGAGGGACAGGGCTATAATAACTCAGAAGTCCTGATCAAAGTATGGTCTGATCACTGTTCAATTCTAGTACTTCTGGGTAGTCCTTAAAAAGGTAATATCATTGTCATGACTACTAAAGCACACTGAAGATACTATCTTTTTCTCATTGGATATTTTTGGCCTCTTGTTCATAGGTGTGTGGGTAAATGTTGGGGTCTTTGATTCAATGCCATTGATCTACAACTCTGTTTTTATGCCAGTACCAAGCTGTTTTTATTACTATAGCTCTATAGCATAGCTTGAAATCAGGGATGGTGATGCCTCCTGAAGTTCCATTATTGAACAGGATTGTTGTCCTGGGTTTCCTGTTATTACACATGAAGCTGATTATATATTGTCCTTTCAAGGCCTGTAAAAATTGTGTTGGAATTTTGATGTGTATTGCATTGAATGTGCTCCCAGGTATGGCTATTGATACTCAAAAGGATTTCACCATTTTGAATCTATCTTTGAGTATTTGTGAAGTGAGACGGAATATGATCTAATCTTTAGAGCTGCTGATTTATAATTCAACAAATAGTACTGTCATAACTGGATGGTGGCATGTAAAAGAATGCAAATAGATCCAATGCACAAAACTCAAATCCAAGTATATCAAAGACCTCAACATAAACCCAGCTACACTGAACTTGATAAAAAAAAAAAAAGTGGGAAACACCTTCCAATACATTGGCACAGGTGACCACTTCCTAAATATAACACCAGTAGCATAGACATTAAGAACAACAATGAATAAGTGGGATCTCCTGAAACTGAGAAGTTTCTGTAAGGCAAAGGACACAGTCAATAAGACAGAACGACAGCCTACAGAATGGGAAAAGATTTTCACCAACCCTACAAGTGACAGAGAACTGGTCTCTAAAATATATAGAAAAATCAAGAAACTAGAGGCAAAACCCCTAAATAACCCAATTGAAAAATGGTGTTCAGAACTAAAAAGGGAATTCTCAGCAGAATTACAAATGAGTGAAAGACACCTGAAAAATCGCTCAACATCCTTAGCCGTCAGAGAAATGCAAATCAAAACAACTGTGAGATACCACCTTACACCTATCAGAATGGCTACAATCAAAAACACAGATAGCCTATGCTAGAGAGGATGTGGAGAAAGGGGAACATTCCTCCATTGTTGGTTGTAGTGTTCAGCCACTCTGGAATGCAGTATGGCAGTTCCTCAGAAAACTGGGAATCAATCTCCCCAAGGATCCAGCAATACCACTATTGGGCATATACCCAAAGGATACACATTCATACTCTAAAGGCATTAGCTCAACTATGTTCATGGAAGCATTATTTGTAATAGCAAGAACCTGGAAACAACCTAGATGCCCCTCAAGTGAAGAATGGGTTAGCAAACTGTGGTACATCTACACAATGGAGTACTACTCAGCAATTTAAAAAAATGACATCCTAAAATTTGCAGGCAAATGGAAGGATTTGGAGAATATCCTCCTGAGCGAGGTATTATAAGCCAGGAAGTTAACCAAAGGATGTATTCACTCATTAGTGGACTTTAGACAAAAAGCAAAGAACACTCAAGCTGCAAATCACAACCACTGAACAGGTTGGCATCAGAAGGAACTTAAGAGAGACATCCAGGGATCCCATTAGAAAGAGAAAATAGACAAGATCTCCTTAGTAAATTGGCCTCTTCAGGAGGTATTCAGTGTCTAGGAATTGGAATTTTACATCAGGTAAAATAAAGTACAAGTTGTGTAGTTGGGAGTTTCTTAGTGCCCCCTAGCCCTGCAGTCTGGACTAATCTCTCCTACCTGCAGTCCAGCAGCTGCTTATAAAATAATCACTCAGAGGCTTATATTAATTACAAACAGTTTGGTCTATGGCTCAGGCTCATTATTAACTAGCTTGTTCATCATAAATTAACCAATTTATATTAATCCTGCTCCCCCAGCAGCTTGCAGCATCTGCTTTTATTTTCCCTGACTTTGCCTTTCTTCTCTCTCTCTTTCTGCTTAGACTTCCTGCCTGTCTGTAAGCTATCTTACTAATGTCTGTAAGCTGTCCTACTACAGGCCAAAACAGCTTCTTTATTAACCAGTGGAAACAATACATATTTACAGCATACAGAAAGACATCCCACATCAAAGGTAAGTCAAATGTATAGGGTCAGAAGGACATGTAAGAAAATTAAAACCATATGTGACTAATATAGCAATGAACTTATGGGAACATAATTTGTTACAACAATGTAAAACCCAGATTAATGTTCCTCCAGTCTCAGAAACAAACCATAAAGAGTGTTTCTGAGAGAAATAGTAAATGGCATTAATAAGAACAGTCATTGATCATTCAGGCTGTACATAAACACCACAAAACAGCTGTTGATCTTTCAAAGAAACCAACAGACCTATCTTTTAAATGGTTAACTGAAAAACCCATCTGTGTGGAACAATAACCTTTAATATCAGAAAAATTATGGGTGCTGGAACAACTGGTACAGGAGCAGCTAAATGCTCAACATATTGAGAAATCAACCAGTCCTTGGAATTCTCCTATATTTGTCATTAAAAAGAAAGAAATCTGGTTAAGGGAAAGTGGTAACAGATTTAAGAGCTATTAATAAGGTGCTCCAGACAGTGGTTCTTCATAGAGCCCCTGAATTCACCTGCATGAGGACTGCTTGGATCTAGAACTTGACTGTATCCTGGACATACTACATTCTACAAATTCTACTATGGGAATTCTTATGCAGAGAGAAGATATCTCAGAATGGATTTTTAAAAAATATATTTATTTTTTATTTTATGTTAATTGGTGTTTTGCTGTGGTAGAATGTTCTCTGTATGATGTAAATAAAGTAACTGTTTTGGCCTATGCACAGCACCGTAGAAGTGGGTGGAGAATCAGAGGCAGCCAGGTAGGAGAAGAAGGGTACAGTTAAGTCAGTCTCCATCCGTCCCCCGAAGAAGCAGCATGTAGGAATACAGCTGAGCCATGGGCTGAGCCACGTGGTGGGTAGATTAATGGAAATGGGTTGAATTAAGATGAAAGAGCTAGCTAGTAATGTGCTTAAGACATGGGCCAAACAGCATGAAATAATGTGTCTGATTCATTTCTTTGGGGGAACAAAAGACGCCGCGTGGACCAGGTTCTAAACCGCCGCCGTGGGTCAGGGTCACAAATTCCCGGGCCCCAAAACGGGCACCAGGAAAAACTTACTACAATATTTTGCCTGCATGTATAACTGTGTAGGATGTCAGATCTTGGAATTACAGTCATTAACGGCCATGTGGATGCTGGGAATTGAACTCAGGTCCTATGGAAGAACAGTCAGTACTCTTAACCGCTGAGCCATCTCTCCAGCCCTCAAAATTAATTTTTTATCACACAAACAGAGTAGAAAATTAAAGATCTATATAGAAAAAGTTTCTGAATTGATTCTGAAAGAAAAATTGAGACTTCATCAATTAACAGGAATAGACCCAACAGAAATTGTGGTACATTTTCACTAATGCTGAGATTTCTTTATTATGGGCAGAAAATGAACACTGACAAAGATCTTGCAGTAATTTCTTGGGAGAGATTAGCAACAAATATCCCCAAAGCAAGAGACTTCAGTTTATTTAAAAAACAAACAAAACTAATTGGATCCTTCCTCACATTGTATAAGGAATACCAATTTCTGAAACCCCTACATGCTATACTGATGCAAATAAATCAGGAAAGGCAAGTTATAAGTCATGAAATTTAAGTGAAGTGGCTCAAAGCTGCTGTGGAATGGTCTTTCTGTACACTGTGAATGTGTTGCTGCCATTGGTTAATAAAGAAGCTGCTTTGGCCTATGGTAAGACAGGATATAGCCAGATGGGAAATCCCGAGAGAGATACAGGGAGAAGAAAGGCAGAGTCAGGGGAGACACTGAGAGTTGCCAGATAAGCAAGATATGATAGAACACAGCTAAAGGCGAGAGACTTGTGGTATTACATAGACTAATAGATATGGGCTAATTTAAGATGTAAGAGTTAGCTAGTAAGAAACCTGAGCCATAGCCCAAACAGAATTAGTATTAAGCCTCTGAGTGAATTACTTCAGAAGCTGCTGTTGGACCTCAGGGGCTGGTTGAGACAGAAAAAAACTTTGGTCTACAATTGGAACCCTACTGTAGGATTATGCTTTTGTACATTGTAAATATTTGTCATTCCTATTGGCTTAATAAAATGGTGATTGGCCAGAAGGCAGAAGAAAGTATGGGTGGGGCTAACAGACAAAGAAAACTCTGGGAAGAGGAGGGGAGAGAGATGCTAGGAGCTGCAGAGGAAAGAAGACTAGACTGCTGCTCTGAGAAAAGGTGCCATGCCACATGGCTAAACAAGATAATAATCATGGGTTAGTTTAAGAATAAGAGTTAGCAAGTAATAAACCTGAGCCATAGACCAGTTAGCTTGTAATTAATATAAGACTTTGTGTGGGGGCTGGAGAGATGGCTCCGCGGTTAAGAGCACTGTCTGCCCTTCCAGAGGACCCAGGTTCGATTCCCAGCACCCACATGGCAGCTAACAACTGTCTGTAGTTCCAGTTCCAGGCAAACACCAACACAAATAAATAAATAAATAAAGTTTAAAAAAAAAAAAAAAAGACTTTGTGTGATTATTTAGGATTGCTGTTCCAGACCTTGAGGCTAGGTCCGCCAGAAATTTACTACTATAGAACCCAAACACGGTGTTAAGGATTTCCACCTAAAACCCTGAGAGAGCTTTAAAAAGGGATGGGTGGGTGGGTGGTCTAAAATGAAGCCAAGAGCAGCTTCCTAGTTCATGTCTTGAATCATGTCCCCTGGCTGAGGCAGGCTTCCGAGGCAATAAGGTGAACTAGCCAAGGTACAAAGATGCTTCTCCAGGCTGCTGCCTGCAGGACTGAGAGCACAGCCATTGGCTTAAAAACACAGCTGCATGGTACTTAATACTGCTTTCTGAAGTTGAGAAGGTAAGTGTGATTCATTGTTACCTCCATGTTAAAAAGCCAATCTGGGTGGAGCCAGCAGCTAAAGCTGCAGCTTTGGTCTTAGCTACACAACTTAACAGTTTAAAAATTCTTCTAGTCAGAAAGCGATTACAGATAAGGGTAGATTCTGACCAAAAAACTTTACACAGGTCACACTATGTTTAAAAATATATGTAGGCTTGGGAGAGTAAAGAGAAGGTATAGATAGTTATAAATATATATATATATATACATATATAGTTTGAAAATAATAGTAAAGTTCTTCCAAAGGGAGCAAAGTAATATTTAAAAAGCCACGTAAAGATGGAAAATATGTATGACATTGTGTTGTCTTTATTTGTTTGACTGCTGAAAAAGAAGTAACAACTGCTAAAAGACATTTGATTATAAATGCTGCTGGAGTAATTCAACATATATATTTTGAAAATGCCTTGACTTCAAAATTTAAGCCAAAATAAATGTTACTTTGAAGAAGAGATTAGCTTTTGTTTCCACAGAAAATGAGAGGCTGTAGATTGATTCATTATAGGTTAAGAAAAATTAGGTTTGATCATGGAAGAGCCCCTGAAAAATCTCTGATGGGAATACATGGTCCAGATGATCCAACATTTCAGAATGCCTCTGCTGCAGTTTCCTCTGACTTCTGCATCCAGAACAACTTCAAGGCTGCAGGCTAGATGATCCAGACTCAAAGACTACTCCAATCAAGACTTAACCATTATCCTGAATTTTGTCAAGGTCTCTCAATGATTACCAGCACCCCCCAATCAGCAGAAAGTAGTCTAGAGAACTTTGCTTACAGTCCCAAAAATAAATAATAGTATCTTGTCATTGTTTTGAGTGCTGGTTACAAGTTATGTTGTTATGAATAATGGTCAGGAAAAAAAGCTGAACAAAGATTAGATTCAGGGACCTTGTTCTAAGAAGAAAAGGGGACATAGAAATGATGGGATAAAGAATGAATGATTGAATTTATTATAATCCCCCAAACAACTATTAATCTTACATATTTTACATTAGAATGGATTTTGGTGTATTGATACAAATTTAAAGTTTATTTTGCTACTATTGCATGTATATTTCTACTCTTGTTTAGGGTATTATGTTTATACAGCTCAATTAAAAATGTACAATTAAGAAATACAGATTAATAATCTTTCATAGCAAACTTACAATCATGTTAGATTTTCTAGGTATCCAAACATATATTTTAAATAGATGGATCATCTTCAGACACTTCAAAGACCTATAGGTTATGGCATTTATTGTTTGTTTAATAAACTAAGGCTTTTCATGACAATGAAACATGTATGTTCCTCACAGCATCAATCTACTTTAGAGATGATGATGGGCATCCAAGAAATTCCATATAGAGTTTACATTCTTTGTGGCAAAAGCTTGCCACTGGGAAAGAAACTGCCCTTGCCTTGATTGCTGACAGTAGGCTATCCAGTTGGGACAAGCAGGACACAAGGAAAAGCAACTGCTGAACCTTTCCAAAATAGCATAGGATAGTCCTTCAAATTTTCTGCTTCTGAAAATGGTCTGCTAGATAGTCTAGGTCTATAGTCAAAGTCGAATGCCTGATTGTTGCAGAAAAACAATGAGTGACTCTCTAGGCAGCCTGATGTCCCTGTCATTAAGTAACATGTCATCCTTCTGGTGTCTTTGATAGACTTGAAGACTAGATAGTCATAGTTATAATTTTTCTTAATTATAATAAAATGATAAATGATATAAAACTTTGAATTCACCAACTTAATATAGTTAACTGAATGTTTTCTCTAATTTTTGTCAAACACAAATAGGCAAAATATTGTAACAGTAATTCTTGCTTGATAACTTTTGTTATATGTAATTTAACTATGTTAAAGTTAAAACTTCCTTTTTTGATTAGACAAAAGGGGGAAATGCTGTGGGATAATATTCTTGTACAGTGTAAAGATCTGTCACTCAGGTTGGTTTAATAAAACATTCATTTGCCAGTAGCCAGGTAGGAAGTATAGGCAGGGTGACCAAACTAAAGAATTCTGGGAAGAAGAGGGCAGAGTCAGGAGTTGCCAATCAGATGCAGAAGCAGCAAGATGAGAATGCTGAACTAACTAAGAAAATGTATCAAGCCGTGTGGCTACGCATAGATAAGAATTATGGATTAATTAAAATGTAAGAGCTAGTCTGTAATAAGCCTCGGCTACTGGTCAAGCATTTATAAATAATATTAAGCCTCTGAGTCAATTATTTGGAAAGCAGCTGCCAAGTATTTGGGAACTGGTAGGCAGGAGAGAAATTTTTGACTACACAAAGCCATTATGATTCTGTTCAAAATCAGAATTATATGCTACTTTTATGGTGTTATTAGATTTCCCAGAACCTCTTACTATAGTTACTGACTTTCAATATGCAGAAAGAGTTATTTTACATATTGAAATTGCTGAACTTATTTCAGATGATTCATAATTTGTTATTTATTCAATTACAAGAAATAAACAAAAATAGAAAAATCCATTGTATATAACATGTATTAGATCTCATACAGCTCTACCAGGCCCTCTAGCATAAGGTAATGATAAATTTAATAAACTATTGGTAGAAATGTGCTCTAAGTCTCAAAATTTTGTAAGACACACCATGTTAATAGAAATGGTTTGGAAAAAGAGTTTTCTATTACTTGGCAACAAGCCAAGGAGAGTATAAAAAAATGTCCCATTTGTTCTTTGTATAACCAAATAACACCTGCAGAAAGTAACCCAAAAGGTACTCAAAGAAATACAATTTGGCAATGGATATGTTCCATTTTTGCAGTTTGAAGATTTAAAGTATGTGTACCATACAACATATATATATATTTAGGATTTCAATGGACAACTGTTTTAAGTTCTGAAAAGGCTGATTCTGTAATAACACGTTTATTAGAAGTTATGTCCATTATGAGAATACCTGGACTAATTAAGACTGACAATGCTCTATTATATGTCTCTAGTAAAATAAAACAGGTTGTTTTGCATATTACAACATAAAGGATATTACAAGTACACCACACAATCCCAGAGGACAAACAGTTATATACTTTAAAAGAAATGCTTAATAAACAGGAAGGAGCAATAAAGACTCCCCCATAAAATGCTTTATTAACTTTAAATTTTTAAAATGTTAATGAGAAAAAACAAGAGCTTCAGAGAGACACTGGATAATAGATAAAACAGCCTCAGTGTTGATCTCAGAACAGAAACCAGGATATGTGTTATGTTAGGGAAGGAATTTTGCTTTTCTTTCCACAAGAGAAGAAAAGCTATGGATTGACCAAGATTAGATCTGAACAAGTGAGACCTCTTAATTAGGAGAGGTGACAGTTCATCGAACATTGTGGCCATTCATTCTAACTAATTTATAAGGCTAACAAATGCTTTTCATTTGATCAGATATAACATGCCAAAAAGAGAAACTCCCCAAAGTTAGGGTTGAGACATGCTTTTGTTTTTGTCTTTCCAAGAGAATAAAAGTATACAAGGAATCTAAAGACCACTGGACATCTGAAGGAGGACGAACCATCTAGAGAAATGTCCCAAGAAAAAGAGACAATTGGCCTAATGGTATAGAACATTTCCAACAGGATAAGATTTCATAAATCTTCTTAAATGTTTGTTTCTGCTGCTTACTACGGACTTATAAGGCAAATGGTCTTTTGCAGGCCCAATCAATTAAAAGTAAAAGCTGGCTTCAGAGTTGGAGCATGGCTCTCTCCTTTTCTAAATCCAAGAATGCTTGTTAAAGAAAAAATTCAAAATTCTTCTCTCATGTCAGAAAAGCCACCTACCTGGTATGGGAATTTAATAATAATAATAATAAATAATTATAATAAAAAATAATTATTATTAAAGAGACCTATTCTATTGTCACCAATATTGTAATCCTTTGGGTTTAAACTTTTTAAAAACAGTTCTTTAAAAAGATTAGAAAATACTAGATGTCATTATAGATGGTTGTGAGCCACCATGTGGTTGCTGGGAATTGAACTCAGGACCTCCGGAAGAATAGTCAGTACTCTTAACCTCTGAGCCATCTCTCCAGCCCCTGGGGTTTAGACTCTTTAAAACTTTTCTTAAGATATAAGTATTATCTCAAAATTTATGATATTAATATATATATAGTTAAACTTTTTGTTATAATATTAAAGGTCACATAGAGCACTAATTCTAGATATAGGCTTCATCTAGCTTCCTGTTGATGATTTTTGGCTTGAGTCTGAAACAAGTAACTAGGAATTCAGTTTGTATACTCTGTATCTACTTAACAAATTGTTATCCTTTAACTTCTCAGAGATCTGCTACATATAACATTTAAAATGTTTCAGTCTCCTGCAGTGATCCATAACTATTCCTGGCAGTGACCTTTGAGGTCTCTAAAAAGATGATGGAACCCCACAACAACCTGGATTGTGGTGATGCCACTAAGATGACAAACACCACCCAAAGACCAGCTTTAAACTACAAACTGCACAGAACAACTTCAAAGCAGTTAGGATTTCAGAGAAGCCCTACACTTTCCTAATCACACTGAGACTGGACAACAGCTAGCTCTCCCAGGACTTGATTACTCAATTTTCTCAGGTTTCCCTAAAGATACAGTCACTCCAAGATAACAGAAAAGTAATTTTAAGAATACAACCCCCACATTTCCAAGAGGTAGGTGAGTGGTTTTTTATTGTTCAGTGAATTATGGATGTTTAACCTTGTTTAGGGGAGTTAGTTGTAAGCTGTCATTGGCCATAGCCAGGGAGAAAACTCAGCCAAGGGTATTAGATTCAGGAATATCATTCTGAAAAGAAAAAGGAGAATGTAGGAATGATAGAATAAAAGAACAGATTATTGAATCTACTTTTAAACTAAAAAAGCAAATACTATTCTTAAATATTTTACATTGGTATGGATTTTTGTATATTGATACAAAGGATTTTTGTATATTGATACAAATTTAAGGTTATTCTTGTTATACTGTATATATGTTTTTACTCTTGTTTAAAGTATTGTACCAATGCAACTTATCTAACAACATAATGTAAATTTCTAGTCCTTGAAAGCTATTACAAACTATTTAGGATAATAAAGAAATACAGGTTAGTAGCTAATCATCTACCAATCAGAATTGTGGCCATGTTAGGTATATTTTCAAGGTCAAACAGATAATAGTTTAGATAGACAGGTGGTCTTCAAACACTTCAGAGACCTACAGAATATGACGTTTAAGAATTTTGGTTTTTTGTTTTGTTTTGTTTTGTGTTGTGTTGTGTTTTGAGACAGAGTTTCTCTGTGTAGCAGCCTAGCTGTCCTGAAACTAGCTCTGTAGACCAGAATGGCCTCAAAATCACAGAGAACCACTTGGCTTCTGTCTCCTGAGGGACAGGATTAAAGGCACATGCCACCATGATGTGGCCATGTTTTTTTAACAAAAGGTTTTTCATGACAATGAGATACATATTCCCCTGAAAGCACCAATTTATTTTTAAAAAGAATGATGTGCATTGAAGAACCTCAATATGGAGTTTGCTTTCATTATGGCAAAGTTAGCCACTGGACGAGAAACTGCTCTTACCTCATCTACTGAGAGTATGCTGTCCAAATTGGACAAGCAAGACAAAAAAAGGAGACTGCCAAACTTTGCTAAAACAAAGTAGGACAGTACTTCAAAATTCCTTGTTTCACAGAAAATTCTCTCAGATATTCTAGGCCTATATACTGAAGATGGTTGCCCCAACACTGCAAAGGAACCTGGAGTGACTGTCCAGACAGCCAGATGTCTCTGTAGTTTATATAGTTTTGAACACTGTTTGCTCTATACTTCCTGCTTACTCAGGTAATATTATATCCTTCTCAGGTTTTTGATGAGGCTTAAGTCTAGATAGTTATATTTACAATTTTTTTGTTACCAAAATCATAGAGAAATTCACAAAGGAGGTATAAAGTGTATAAAGTCGAGAGATATAAAAGATAAAGCTTGTCTATCTAAGAAAATGCTTTGGGTTGGCAATACAAGTTATAATAAAAAGTAAATTAAGTATGAAACAAGTTTCTCTTGAGTAAAACTTGAGCAAATGTGAAGGATACATGATGGTGGCTGTAGAGAATGCTCTAATGTCATGAAGACAGAGAAAGAGCCTAGAGCAAGAAACAAAGGATGCAACAGTGTAAGAGCTAGTCAAGGGAATGAATGACCTGATCAAAACTATTGGAAGACAGTGTTAAAGAATGTAAAATTTGCTCTATTACTATTAGCAATATAGCAAGTTTGTATCTAGCTTGCCATACTAGTGAAAGAAATATCCACTATACTGCAAAAAATGGTGAGTAAACTGCCAGATGCTGTTCTAGATTGCTTCTCTAATACTGTGATAAATACTGACAACCAACTTGGAGGAAAGGTTTATTTTACTTACAGGTTACAATCCATCATCAAGGGAAGCCAAGAAATAAACCTGGAGGGGAAAACAGAAGCAGAGCCCATGGAAGAAGGCTTGTTCAACTACTGTTCTTATGCGAACCAGGTTCCCCTGCCTAAGGATGGCACCACCCACAGTGGACTGGATCCTTCCACATTAATTAGCAAATGTCCCTACAAGCATATCCACAAGCCAAACTGATGGAGACAATTCCTCAATTGAGTTTACTTCCTCAGAGGTATACTGAGTTTTCTGTCAAGTTGAAAGAAAGAAAGAAAAAAAAAACCCTAAATAGTCAGGCAGTGGTAGCATACACCTTTAATCCCAACACTTGGAAACAGAGGCAGATGGATATCTGTGAGTTCCAGGCCAGCCTGAGTTCCAAGGACAGCCAAGGCTACACAGAGAAACTCTTGTTTTGAAACAAAACAAAACAACCCCCCAAACAAAACAAAACAAATCCACAAACAGCAAAACAACAAAGAAAAACCTAACATGGGCCTTACAGAAATATTTCTTTCCAAAACTTCCAGAAATATTTCACACTATACATAAAAATTTATTAAACATAAATCTAAGTACCTAATTCCTGAAAGAAAACACAGGAGGTTAGACAACAGGTCATTTTAATCCATGTTTTCTGATTGCAATAGTACATATCATTCTGAATAAATTGAAGCCATCATGTTCAATCAGAGGTAAAGGTGAGCACACAGTGTAAATATGGTCATCCCCAGTGACCAGAGACTATGGCAACATACTTGCCAAGCTCTTCAAACCTAGGGCTTTAAAGAATGGAGGTAATATCTGAGACTTGGCTTGTCTACAGGAAGCTAAAAACTTCCATTCTGCTGGCCAACATTCCCCACAGAAGGGGGAGACTTGGCCTTCAGTCTTTAGGCATATATTCTCCAACAGCAACACATGGTCTGCATCTCACAGAACAGGCACTTGCTCTGCATAGCTAACAGGAGAGAGCAACAGGGTTTATCCTATGCAGGCCTTGCTCCATTAGTTATCACATCCTCCTGTTCAGGCTACCAACATAGTTTCATTAGTAGCAAGGATAAAGACAGTTAAATCCTCCAGACTTGAATAAATAAACACAAGGGTGAACCACTACAGCTTTGACCCTGGAGTGTGTGTACTACAATCCATTCGACACCTAAAAACTCTCTGCTCTCTCTGATACCCCCCCAAAAAAAAACACCCCAAAGGATTGTAAAGACACACTGTAAGGACCGTGTGGCCTTCCTCTACTGTTCTCTGCTTACAGAGGGTCTAGTTCTAGAAGCAGAGGCTGACAGATGAAAGTCTCTGCTTCCAGTGCATCAAACTGCAGAAAGGGCTCATGGGCACTAGGGTAGTGAGCATGTCAAGCCACCCTTCTCCCCTTACACTTATCACTTTTACAACATTTTGTTCCTTTTTCCCAGTCAGTTATGTATTTGTGATAGTACACGATTTCAGAACATCCAAAGGAAAAGGGGTAAAGGGACCAGCCATAGTCCTGACTCTGACTTCAGCATATGTTTTTGTCATGGAAGCACTGGTAAAATAGCTGATGGGCTCAAAGCAGAGCTCTAACAAAACAAAACAAACAAATATCAAGGTATTTAAAGTCTAAAATGTCACTTTAAGATAAACAGCCACTGGTGTTTCGGTATGAGTCACCGTATTACTGCATATTTACCCTATATTTAGATGTGGAGAGTGTGAATGCCATTGAGTCCTGTGAGGTGCATTGAGATGCTATTGCTGCTGCTTCTTTTTCTGCTTTTGCTGCTTTCTTCCTGCCTGTAGTGTGCTCCTCTGCTTGTCACCTCCATCTTTGGCGTCACTAACATGAAGTTCTGTCTCTTATCACCCAGAGGCTGATACAGTGCTGACACTTCTGTTCCAAGTTAAGGTATAAATTTTGAATTTTTTTAATAGAATTTTTTATTATTTAGTGTAGTATGTTTTTAAAAAATAGTTTTAAATTTTGTAACTGTTTTGGGAAAGTGTTTTTTATGATGATGGCAGGGTAAGGTTGTATTGCATTGGATATGGGGGTTTTTGAAAGCCTTTTTTGGGCGTTTTTGAATGCAGAATGTTATTTTGTTTGTTTTCTGTTGACTGACATTTGTTAGTTTGATGGGTTTTTTATATATTTTTTGGTATATTTTAGGAGGGAGGGGTGTCTTAGAATTATTTGTAACAAAGGCATTATTTTGGGAAACATTTTGATTATAATTTTTTGTATAAGGCTTTGTCTTTTATAACTATAGTATTTGACATTTTGATTTTTTGTATTTTTAGAAATAATTTTTTAAATTTAATTATTTTTATAAGATTTTATATTTGTTTTATGAATTTAATCTTTTAAGGGTATTGACTTTGTTTTTAATGGTCTTATTATTATTTAATATTGTGTATTAGTATTAGTGTTTTTAAATGTCAGTGATTTAATTATTAGTCTTGTTTTTTAATTTGGTATCATTTTATTTATTGTAGATAATTTTTGTAAAAAGTCTGTAAAAGTTTTTTGGGGGCTTTGAATTATTTCTGTGAAGCATCTGGGTTCTTAAAATTTTTTTTATTTGGATTTTAAGTATTTAGTGCCATCATGCGGCATAAATTAAGAGTGTGTTTATTATATATTGTTTTTTAATATTAGTATGTCTTTTTTTAAGAAGTTGGTCTTAGGAGACTTTTATGCCTTTGGCTCTGTTCTTTTGTTTTATTGTTTTAGCCTCCTCCTTTTACCATGTTTTTTATTGTAAAAGTGGCCTTGTTTTTAAAACAGTAGTAACTATATTTAACTAGTCTTTAGGGGTAATCTGATTGTGAGGTGTATGAATTTAACATTTGTTTTATAATGGTGACTGTGTCTCACATGTCACAATTGTTTTTTTTTTTTTTTACTTTTTTTAGTTTTAACATTTGTACTGAACTTAGTTAGCTTTTGTAATTTTTTTACCATTTTGTGACTTTTTAAAAGGTTATTGGATATATTAGTGTTGGCTGTTTGATAACCTCAGGCTGTTTTTGTATAGCCTTGTATTGCTGGGGTCTGTTCTTTATATTTTTTGGTTTGGGTTTGAATATCTTTGAGGTTCTTAAAATAGACTTTTAAAAGATTTTTTTGGCATTTATATTAACTTTTCTAATAATAAAACAAAAGTCAAAAATATTTATAATGAATATGATAAATATTATGATAGACTTATTTATTTTATTTATCATTTTTATTGGTTTTAATATTAAATTGTCTAGAGATTAAGCACTTTTTATTGTCTTAAACAGATTCCCCCCTTTAAAAAATCTGATGTATTTATTAATCTAGTTGTCAGTGCCCCCATTTAAATGGCTGTGAAGTAAGGCAGCTACCTAGTGTGACAGCAGCCTAAGGAGGGGTCTAGAAATAGAAAGAATCTGCAACCCACCCGGAGAAAGAGGCCATTGTCTGAAAACCTTATCTAGATAAAAGTGAAACAAAAACACATAAGGTCGTTCTGCCTAAAGCTGGAGGCTAAGTCAGAACAGAAAGCCTAACTAGCGGGTAATTATTCTTTTGGCTATGTGTTGTTTTGGCCATTAAGTGTCTTTTTTTGGAGGGGGGGGATTTGTGCCCCATGTTGGGCACCAAGTGTAACACAAATCTGAACTGTACCGAAAGAGACTTAGAATCAAATATCTAGGAAAGGCTGAAATATCAGAAACAACACAGTCAAATCTCACTTGGCTATCTTTTAGCTTTTTTAGCCTTGCTCCTGGCTGCTTCTGCCTCTGCTGGTTTTCTACCCTGCCTTATATACCCTTCTTGCCAGCTGTATCCCATCCAGGTTAGGATTAAAGGCGGGAAGTACTCCTCTATTTGGTAGTCAGCCTTGAACTCACAGAAACACAGAAAGTTCTGTCTCTGGAGTTATGGGATTAAGGACACAGGTCACCACTCCCAGGCTTTCCCTGTGCTGGGATTAAAGGTGTGTGTCAGTGAAGCCCAGCTGTTTGGCCTTTTACTCAAAGATCAAGAAATTCCTGAGCTGTCTGCCTAGGTTTTGACTGCTATTGTCTCTGGCTATTTCAGGTTTTATTAAACATGTAACATATCACCACACCAGGTCATTCTGATCTTCCTTAGAAAACTTGGATTTCTTTGTGAGCATCTTACACCTGAAGCTTCTTCACAGCAGTAATTCTTCTGGGTAAAGTCTACAGGTATCTGAAAGGGGTGGTGAAGAAGCCAGCACACTGTCCGGCTCCTGTCAGGCTGGAGAACCATGTACTGTGCATCACCTGACTGGGAGCTTGTCTCTTAATCGAATTGAGCAGCTTCCACTGATCAGAAACCTCATTTACAGAATTGTCACCTGACTCCTGAGAGTTTTCTCCCTAGGGAATGATGGAAGGACTTGAGCTACCTTACCCAAAAGGAAAATGTGGCAGGCAGAGATCATGCCAGGCTGGTAGCCACTGCTTGGTTCTTTGCAGTGAGGGCCAGGGCATGCTGGAAAGAGAAGGAAGGCCAACACTTGCTGCTGCAGCCAACCCTGACTACTTGGTGCCCCTATGCAAGACTTCCAGGCCCGTACCCTTCAGACTCTTACACTAGGACATTCTTACCCACCTGTGCTGCAGTTCCAACAGTGGGTGACTAAGATTTCTTGTGTAAGTTACCTTAAAAAGCACATACTATAGAAAAACACTGCTAGAGTGCATCATACATAAAAATTTAAAAACGTAATCTTCAGAAGATACTTTACTTGTGAAAATACAAGCCACAACCAGAGAGAAGACACTTGATAAATACATACCATGAAGAAAGCTAACGTAACTCAGCGAGGTAGCTAGTGTATAAGCATTTGCAATACTCAGAATCACGTGGTGGAAGGGGCTTTTGGAAGTTGTCTTTAGATTTTCATATGTATGCCATGGCATGGACTCACCACATACATTCACTCACACACATACACATGCACACAAAACAGAAAAAAAGAGATCCTTGGTACAAAACTAAGTATTGTGGGAAAGCCTATAAAGCCAGAAAAGACAGAATTCAGGAGGTACAGGTAGAAGGACAGCGGCAAGTTCAAAGGCAACTTGGGCTATAAAAGAGACCATGTCTCAAAGCTCAACAAGAACAAAAACATTTGATGCATATGTGGACACAGGTTTAAATATACACCACTAAAGCATATCTGGGTACAACTGGACACTCCACAGCACCTTTATTAAATAAGTATAAATTAGATTACAGGGACACAAGCATCACTATCAGCTAGTAGGGAGATAACTTTTTTGTTGTTGAAACAGGGTCTCGTATGTATCCCAGGCTAGACAGGAACTACCTATGTGGCCAAAGATATTGTAATCTTTTATTCTCCTGCTTCCCCTCTGTGAGTGCTGGGAGAACAGGCATTCACCACCATGCTTGGTTTATATCAAACCCAGGGCACTATGGATGCTAGGTAAACATTCTACCAACTGAGCCACATCCCCAATCTAGGTAAATGCTTAAAAAAACTGAAAAATAAGGACCAGGTGAGTGGAGATATTCCCATACTCTGCTGATGAAATATGCTAAAGACCACACTCAGTGAGAGAAGACAGATCCAATGGCCACACACTGTGGGAGTCATTTTGAGAGTTCTGGGGAAGGAAAACTTTAGGTTCAGAAATAAGAATAGGAATGGGTTAAAAGACGAGAGGAATGATTATTAACTAGGCACACGAGGAGCCTCTGAGCTTCGTTATTGTATGTGTGCATGTGTGTCTGTGGAGGCAGGAGGACTTCCTCACCTTGTCCAGTCGGCCCTCTCCTTCCACTTTAATGTAATTTCTAGGAACTCAGGTCAACAAGCTTTTATAGTGTTTTACACTGAGCCATCTCACTGCCCAGGACGGGCCTTCTGGAAGTGATAGAGTTTGCATAGTTCCCTAAGCTCTGTAGAATATATCATCACAATGGTTAGATAACTATGCAAACTCATCAAACTGTACTTGCATAAAATTTTTATCTTAGTAACTCTGACAAATTAATAAGACAAAAACCTAGCATAAAACAAACTTTAAAAAGAGCCAGGTGAAGTTATGCTAAGAAAATAAACCTTACAGAAGCTCCAGCTGCAGAGTTATCATGAGGATGTTCTCAAGCGTCGGCAGTTGTACTTGGGTTGTTCCCAGGTCTCTGAAGAAGAAAACCAGATTTCATGAGAAACTATTTTCACCTCAGGTGGTTACTTAAACTCTAGCTTTCCTATAAAGCTATTCATTTCAGGACCAAGTAAGCCCATCAGAGAAGAAAATTCTACAGAGCTCACAATACCTCAGGTTACTACTTATACCATCCACTTAATGAGACAGCACTGAATATAATCTATCTTATTTCTTATTTCCATAATGCATTTACCACACAACTACTTAATATTCACTGTTCCTTTTAAAAATAGTATATACTTATGCTTCTTTGCTTTCTGAGATAATGATATATTCATCACTCTTTTTATTTTGTACATATATATATGTGTGTCTAAGAAGATGGACATGAATGTGTATAGGTGCCATGGAAGCCAGAAAGTGAAATTGGATCTCTTGGAGCTGGAGTTATAGTGTGTTGGTAGCTACTTACATGGGTGTTGGGATTCAAATGCTCGTCCTCACAATAAAGTAGCAAAAGATCTCAACTGCTGAGACGAGCCTCATACATGTTACATACCTCTTCCACACTGGTCTTTCCCCAGGCTGAATGTCTTGTCCATTATTTATCCTTTCCTCATCCTTTTATTTGTTAATAACATTAGATTTATTTTATTTTAAATTGTGTGTGTATGTATGTGGGTCTGTATGTAGGATTCTGTAAGCATAGGTGTCTATGAAGGTCAGAAGCATTAGATTCTTCCAGAGATGGAAACAAAAACAGTTATGATCAGTCATCTTGGGTGCTGGGAATCAAACTCAGGCTCTCCGCAAGAGTAGTACACATTCTTCTTAACTGCTGAGCCACTTTTCCAGCCTCTTAACAGCATTTTAAAACTGAAACTGTGACTTGTTTATTGTTAAGACAAAATACTCCTTGATGGGCAATACTCCAGAGGACAGAACACAGGGAAGAATAACTAGCACTAAAGATCTTTTAAAAAGTTGTATGAAAACCTACTATAGAAAATTACACACGCACGCACACACACACACACACACACACACACACACACACACACACACACACAGTGGTGGTTTGAATAGGTATGACCTCCATAGACTAATGTGTTTGAATGCTTGGCCCATAAGGGGCATCACTTTTAGGAGGTGTGGCCTTGTTGGAAGAAGAGTATTACTGTGGAGGCAGGTTCTGTGGTTTTATATATGTTAGGCCATGCCCAGTGTGGCAATCTCTGCCTGCTACTTGTGGGTCAAGATGTAAAGACTCTCAGCTATTTCTGCAGCACCATGACTACCTGTACACTGTGATGTCCCACCAGGATGATAATGGACTAAACCTCTGAAAATATAAGCCATCCTCAATTAAATGTTTTTCTTTATAAGAGTTGCCATGGTTATTGTGTCTCTTCACAGCAACAGAAATCCTAAGACAAAGACACAAACACAGATACACAGACCTACACACAGACCTACACACACAGAGACACCCCCCCACACACACACACACATAGTAGAGTAACCTTATAATGGAAAAAATTTCCTAATGACACACCACAGGCTAATAAATAAAAAGCTCATTACTTGGAATGGGTTACTTGTTTTAGAGTTATTGACCTCTGAAGTCTCATAGATCTCACTGATTAATACTGGCACAAACATCTTAGAATAACCAACCATTTTCTAATGAAATGTAAGCTCTGATCCATAAGCTGAAACTCATATCTGGCACATTATTAGGGCATGAATCTGTGACTAGATAGGTCACAGACCCTAGAGGAAAATCTATTATCGCTCTGCTAAAGGACACAGTACTAAATGAAATTCTAATGACTTCTCCTTAAATCTATAAAGTAATGCATCCCTCAATCCCTACTAGAGAAGATTCTTTTTGGAATAGACAGCAATTAACACAGAGACCTATATAGGTCAAAGTTAGAGATGAGTCTGCAGAATACTCAGACCTGAGTAGAACATTCTACATCACACCTTTCTCTTAAGGCTCAGGGGTCACTGTGGAAAAGAGGTTAAGAAGATTTTAAAAGCTAGAGGTTATGGATGAGTACAAGGCAACAGTGTTTTTCCAAACACATCAGGGCAGTTGAATTCATAGCAGTAGTGACAACCATCTATGACTCCTGCATAAACACAAGTCAATTAGGGTAGTTATCTATTTGACTACAGGGGAAGGCCAGTTCAAGTATCCTCTTTACTATTGCTTGGAGTCTTAGCTAGGGTCATCCTTGTGGGTTTCTGGGAATTTCACTAGTATCAGGTTTCTCCCTAACCCCCATATGTCTCTCTCTATCAAGATATCTATTTCTTTGCTCTCCCTCTCTATCTCTCCCTCAACGCAAACATCTTGTTCCTTCATGTTCTTTTTCCACCTCCCCTTAGCCCTACCCCCATGCTCCCAATTTACTCAAGAGATCTTATCTACTTACCTTTCTCACAGGGATCCATTGTCTCTCTTAGGGTCTGCCTTGCTACCTAGCTTAATTGTCATCATAGAACCTTCATCTAGCAACTGATGGAAGTAGATTCAGAGATCCACAGCTAAGCACTGGGCTGAGCTCCCAGTCCAGTCAAAGAGAGGGAGGATGGATTATATGAGCAAAGGGATCAAGACCATAATGAGGAAACCCACAGAGACAGCTGACCCAAGCTACTGGGAACTCACTGACTCTGGACTGACAGCTGGGGAACCTGCATGGGATCAAATGAAGCCCTCTAAAAGAGAATGACAGTTGTGTAGCTTGAGCAGTTTGTGGGGCCTCTAGCATTGGGACCAAGACTTATCCCTAGTGCATAAACTGGCCATTCCCTATAGAGGAATACCTTTCTCAGCTTTGATACAGTGGTGAGGGGCTTAGTGCTGCCTCAAGTTGATATCCTAGACTTTTCTGACTCCCCATAGGAGGCCTTACCCTCTCTGAGGAGCAGGATGGGGAGGGAGTGGGGGAGGGAAGAAGCTGAGGGGTTAGTGGGATGAGGGGGAACTGTGGTTGGTATGTAAAATTAAAAAATGTAAATAAAAATTAATAATAATAATAAAAACCACAAGCCGGACAAAAAGAGGGAAGTGGGAATGAGATGATGCCACTAGCTCAAGGGATTTTGGTAACTGATAGTAACTATCAATGGGAAAGGCTGCTTTAAGAATTTGGCCCCAGGGGGGCTGACCATGCTCCATTAGAAAGCCACACAAGCAAAAGTCTAAGAACACAAAGTTAGGTGGGAAGAGAAGGGGTGTGGATTTGGGAAGAGTTGGGAAAAGGATGAATATGATCAAATACTGTATAAAATTACCAAAGAACTAATAAGAAATGAGAAAAATACTCTCTAGTGAAATCAATAAGAAAGCTAGGAATCATCTCATAAACCAGAAGATTATCACAATACTTACAGATATTTTAATGCTGGCAATTTAAAAAAGTAGGGATCTTCAACAATTGTGAGAGGATTACGGCTGAGAATTCTGAAAAATACAAAGTAATTGAAATTACCAGCATTTTCAATGTGCATGAGTTTACTTATGAAGTTTAGTTTACTCATTTCTTTGTTACGGAACTTTTTAAAATTGCTTTGTGGGCCAACAAGATGGCTCAAAAGGTAAAGGCACTTGCCACCAAGCCTGAAAATTTAGGTTAAATCCCCAGGACCTGCATGGTGGAAGGAAAACATTGACTTCCCCAAGGAGTCTTCTGACTTCAACATACATATCATGGCAATTACATGCTCTGGCATGCATGTACCCACATACAGACACAAAATAAATGAGTAGACATTTTTTTTAAACTTTTATTTGCCTTGGTGTTTGCCTGGAACTGGAACTACAGACAGTTGTGAGCTGTCATGTGGATGCTGGGAATTGAACCCCAGTCCTCTGGAAGAACAGTCAGTGTTCTTAACCACTGAGCCATCTCTTCAGCCCCATAAGTAGATATTTTTTTTTAAAAAAAATTTTGTTTCACCTATAAACTACTCCTAGACTCCATAAGCATCCATACTTTAGAAACTATCCACATGTATAGAAAATAACGGAAAATATAAGAAGGAGAGAAAAAAAGTGTAGTGCAAAGAAAAAATGCCAAAAAATTTTTCAGTCAAAAATCCTACAGATGAGGAGCTGGATATATGCTTTGGTGACTACAAGTGCTGGCTGCTCTTGTAAAGGACCCAGGGTTAGAGCCCAGCACTGACACAGTGGTTTACAACTATCTGTAACTGTTTCAGGGGATTCAATGCTCTCTTCTGGTTTCTGAGGGCATGGTGTGCATGGATATACATGCAGGCAAAATACTTAAGATACAAAAAATACATCTGAAATTTTTGTTAATTCTACAAACAATTACACCAGTAGGAAACATTATTTTTAATGTCTCCCACAATCCAAGATGCTTGTCTATTTTTTTAACTTTATTTATTTATTTATTTGCCTGGAACTGGAACTACAGACAGTTGTTAGCTGCCATGTGGGTGCTGGGAATTGAACCCGGGTCCTCTGGAAGAGCAGACGGTGCTCTTAACCACTGAGCCATCTCTCCAGCCCCCTGCTTGTCTATTTTTAAAAATATAAAATAATTTGTAGTTAATTCACTCAGTTAAGGGAGGAAAAGTTTGTGAGAGGGGGTTGTGGGGGAAGAAATTATTTCCCTGACTTTGGAGCCAAAGAAAAAAAGGATGTCACAGGAGGAATTGGTTGTATCCCAAATTCCATCCAATACTCTCACTTGCAGTCTTGATTAACAAAGCCTGTGTGAGGTGCCTGTAATTACTGGTCAGTCTCCTGGGCCATTAACTGCTAGGGCAGGGACTGGTCTGACTTATTGTTATTGTCATCCTGTGCCTGAAATTACTGTGGTATTTAAAGGGTCTGTTGGATAAATAAGCAGCATTGTTAACCAATGAAATTAATAAAATCTTTCCTTCACAGTGTTGACATAAGGCCTTTTTTTTTTTTTTCTGCCCAGGCAGAGAATCAAACAAAAACAAAAAAATTATCCATGGAGAGACATCCATGGATCCCCTGGGGAAGGGAAAATAGATAAAGTCTCCTCAGTAAATTGGGAGTGTGGGGGAGTAAAGGGAGGTGGGAAGAGAACAAGAGGAAAAAGGAAGCTGGAGTTGGGGGAGGAACAGAGGATGACAACGAAATACATATCTTCACAGAGGAGCCATTGTGGGATTAGGGAGAAACCTGGTGCCAGGGAGACTCCCAGGAATCCACAAGGATGACCCTAGCTAAGACTCTAAGAAATAGTGGAGAGGGAGCCTGAACTGTCCTTCCCCTGTCGTCAAACTGATGACCACCCTAGTCGTCATCATAGAACTTCATCCAGCAACTGATGGAAGCAGGTGCAGAGATCCACAGCTAAGCACAGAGCTGAGTTCTCAGTCCAGCTGAAGAGAGGGCGGAGGAATCATATGAGCAATCAAAGGGTTCAAGATCATGATGGGGAAATCCACAGAGATAGCTGGGAAGCCAGCAGAGGACTGAACGAGTCCCTCTAAATGTGGATGACAGTAGTGTGGCTTGGACAGTTGGTGGGGCCTCTGGCAGTGGAAGCAGGATTTATCCCTAGTACATGAACTGGCTTTTTCTCTATAGAGGGATACCTTGCTCAGCCTTGATACAGGAGGGAGGGGTTTGGTCCTGCTTAAACTTGGTATGCCAGACTTTGTTGTCTCCTGGAGGCCTGCCTCATCTTCTTTGAGGAGTGGATGGGTAGTGGATGGGGTAAAGCTGGGAGTGAGTGGGAGGAGAGGAGGGAAGGGGAACTGTGGCTGGTATGTTAAAAATACTTTTACATAAAAAATTTCAAAAAAAGTAAATACTATAGGACAGAAAAAATACAAATAAAGGAAGAGAACATGAAATCAGCGTAGATCTTTGAAGAGGTGGAGGAGGAGTGGGGTAAATATTATTAAACTACTGTATGACATTCTCAATAAAATAATAAAAAATTATATCCATTGTGCTTCCAGGCATCTGTGGTCATTGTTTAACATTGAATTTTAACAAAATGGTCAAGGTTATCCATGAGGAAACCAGGCACACAGAGGCTACATAACATGTCCTATTTCAAAGATCATAAACAATAAGGTAGAAATTTGAAGTCAGTTCTAACACCAAAGCCTGGTTTTAATTTATTAGAAGAGATTTAAGAGAATTGCAATTTAACATTGATTTTTCAGAAGACTTAATGTAAAACTTTAAAATTTCTTTTAAGTGTATATTAATTATATCAAATAACAAGTTAGAAATGTTTTCTTTTTGTTTGTTGAGAGTCTCATGAAGATCAAGTCAAACTAGAATTCACTAAACAAATCAGGAAGGCCTTGAAACTCTGATCCTCTTAACTTAAATCTTTGTGCTGGGATTACAGACATGTGCATTGTCATCATCGGTTTAGAAATAGTGGTTTAAACTTCTTTTGCTTATCCAAATACGCCTCTTTGAGAAGTATAGTTTTATTTTATTCTCTTCTCTAAACATTCCATAGCTAACACCTAATTAGTCCATTGTGTTGAGACTTTAGGGAGTTAAACCCATGACGACATGGTGACATCAATGAAACAGCAACACAAGGAAAACAGAATTCATACCTCTGTACAACAGTAAATTAAAAAAAAAAATCCAGAACCACCCTTTTCAAAACTCTGGAAATTTAATCAAAGGCTTATCACACTACAGAATAATTTATTTATTCAGAAATCCAACTCAATCTCTGTAATAGTAATGAAATGTGTGTTGTTTTAACTTGATCCCCTCATTCCCCAGCTCAGTGGTAACAAACAGCCCGCGGGAGTACAAACTGGTGTACTATGAAAATCAATAGGGAAATTCCTCAAAAAAGCTAGAGATAGATCTATTGTATATATGATACCATTCTTGGGCATGGTCTCAAAGAACAATATATCATATTACAGAGATACTTGTTCTTCCATGATTATTGCTGTTCTTTTGACAATGGCCAGGAAATACAAATAACCTAGATGTTCATCAGTGGATGAATGGATAATGAAAATGTGCGTCATGTATAGAAAAGGTTATTATTTGGTTATAAGGAAAAGTGAAATTTGCATATAAAATGGGTATATATAAATAATCATTCTAAGTGAGGTATCCTATAAGCATTGGACTGAGCTCCCAGTCCAGCTGAAGTTGCCTGTGCAGGTGTCAGCCTGTGTTCTCCTTCCACTGGCTTCCTGGAATCACACCTAGGTCATCCAGCTTGTGCAGCAAGACCTTTTACCTGTTAAGCCATCTCCACACCTTTCATGGCCTCATTTAATGTTTGATGGTGATGGCGATTGAACCTAGGACCTCACGTACAGGTGGTCTATGTCCTTTCTGAGCTATGGTCACAGCTCTAGCTCATACAATACATTTTTATCTTATTTTTTGTTTTTGTTTTGGTTTTGAAGACAGGGTTTCTCTGTGTCCTCGCTGCCCTGGAACTCACTCTGTAGACCAGGCTGGCCTTGAACTCACAGAGATTTGCCTGCCTCTGCCTCTTGAACGCTGGGATTAGAGTCACCACCACAAAATATTTGATCATGTTCTTTCTAGAAATCTTTTAAAAGCACAAGTTTCTGGGCTGGCCAGTTGGTGTAAATAGTAGTTAGTAGGGAGGGAGTTTATTGCCTACAACTATATTTCAGTCCCTGAACCCAGCTGTCTTCCACTTACACCATGGCATACACAAGCTAAGTGAGGAAAGGTTAAAAAGTTGAAATATAATTTTTAAGAATATTTGAATAGTACTAAATACTGGACTCACAAAATACTCAGGATGACTTTGTTACCCTGATCTTCCTGACATTACCTACCACATGTTGAGATTACTGACCTAAGCTCTGCCATGACTGGCTTACAAATTAACTGTTTGAGCCACATGTGCTCATTTGTGAATGGTTCCGTAAGAATTATAGTTCCCTTTAATTCCTTTTCCGTGATCATTTCCCTTCACACCTAATTAGCCCATTGTCATTGAGACTTTAGAGATTAAAAGCTATTGTTGCTGGAGAGATGTTCAGAGGTCAAGAGAACTGACTGTTCTTCCAGAGGTCCTGAGTTCAGTTTCCATATGTAAGCACCCATATGACAGCTCACAACTGTCTGAAACTCCAGGATCCAACAACCTCACACAGACATAGAGGCAAAACACCAATGGACATAAAATAAAATTAAGAAAAAAAAATGTGACAACATGATGACGTCAATGAAAAAGGTTGAGTAAGACATCAGAGTTCATCCATCCATAAAACAATAAATTATCAAATTGTGGGAATTTTACCAAAAGCTTGCCATACTACAGAATCATTTATTCAAGAAAACCAAGTCAATTTCTTTAAGAACGTTAAGATTTGTATCATTGTAACTTGTCCTACATCATTCCTCATCTTAGCTCTGTGGTAACCTTAAAAAACAGCCCACAGCCCACTAGAGGGAGCAGAATGGAGCTGCAGCTCCTGGAAAGCCTCACCTCAGAGAATTGGTGACTCCTAAGTGAGACTGTCTGTATTTGACCTGACTGAGAATCTTTTAA